>JAUMHN010297859.1:0-42829 GCA_032360265.1 Heliamphora ciliata
ATCCAGTTCATTTAACTCAACGTCATTTATTCACATTTGTTCATTTCCAATTAACTCATTAATTTAATATTGAACCGAAGCCACGACATTCTCAACTGTGGATCCAAACCACTACCATGACAATCTCAGCCGGGTTGTCACAACCTTCAGTTCATTATTTAATTAATTATCAATTCCGTTAATTCAATATTGAATCGAAGCCACGACAATCTCAGTCGTGTAGTCACAACCATAGGTTCATTATTAAATTAACTATCCATTCTGTTAATTCAATATTGAACCGAAGCCACGACAATCTCAGCCGTGAATCCAAATCACTACAGGACAATCTCAGCCGCGTTCGTTTTAAGGGGGCTAACCCGAGGGCGACGGCACCCAACTTGCGCAAGTTTTTGGTCTTTTACCGCGAAGCTAGTCAATCCCAACTTAATCACATCAACCATTTATCAGTTCAATATTCCTTTACCAAACATTAATCATTATTCGTTATAACATCCATGAGCCATACCATTTATTAATCCCAAATCATGTTCTCAACATATTTTCTCAAATCACCATATTCAATCATCGTATTACCCCATTTATCATGTTCAGTATCATATGCCTTAAAATAAGTTTCACATATTTTTCTCATCAAATTTTCATTTCCAATTCTTTTTCACCCCATCCCCAAATTTAGTTAAAAATTTTCATGAGAATTCATTATTCATTAATCGTCAGTATTCGATTTATTAATTAAGTTCTCAAATCACTCGGATCAAGCAAATATTCCTGAATTTCGCATTCAACTTTTTATCCAATCATGCTTCATTATACCATAGTTCAAACATAATCATATTCAATTGATGTACTAAACTCACAATGTAAGTTAAATCTCAATTTATCACATAACCAATTCATGAACTTATTCTATACCAAGAAACCATAAGCTACTTTGTGTTGTTGATAAATCATGCAATTTTTACGAGTGAACTATTAGTTTTAACCTCCAATCAATCATACAACAAACTCATGAACTTATCCTAAATTTCCTAATTTAATAATTGATTTAAATTACAATCCTCAAGCCAATCAAGTTACAAGATTCCCATTTTATTATATCATCTCATTCATTTAACAATCATCCAACAAGATTCTTAAAGTCAAGATATACATACCATTCAAGTTCTCAAGAGGTCAGTCAAGTTCTCAAGAGGTCAGTGCTAGTGAACTAGCCACAATTCAACACAAAAATGAATTCTTATATTATTCAATTATCATGAGACCATCCATCACATCATGAATTAAAGTTAAGTTTACTATTTAAGATTCCAATGAATGTTGAGTTTAATGGGTTGAAACAACTCACTCAGTCAAACACCAACTACAATCTATGCTCCCAAGAATGTCAACCAGCCCAATTTTCAAGTTATATTCCATTACTATATGAATAAAACCCAATTTAATAATTTGATTCATTAATTAACTCAACTTTCATATCTCGAGAGTTAGCTAGGAAATTAACCTTCACATGACAATTTAACATTTAAATTCCATCAACTTCAACTATGGGTCCACTTGCCACCTTTGGTTTGTCTCATTAACTTATACACCATCACATGATATTTCATCATTTAACCCCAATTCATTAATTCCATAACCCATGAGTTAAGTTCACTACCCAACCATTTAGGTTTAATCCCGTAACCCATTCAATGTGTCTTTGAATTTATCTCACGTCAATGATTGAGCAATCCATAGGTGAACGTGATAATTTAGAGTTTATACTTCAAGTTATGCCACAAGTCCACTATATTAAGTTCAGATTCCAAATTTCATTTGATCAACTCAGTAATAATTCACATTTCAATAGTTTAGTGATTTAAAGGTTAGATGCCACACCGTAATGGTTAAACCCACCAAGTGATTCAAGTGTTATAAAATTAAAGTGTCCCAATCACCTAACTAGAATTTACTTCAAGTAATTTCTCAATAGTCTAATTTAGTTATACTTTCAATCTTTAATTCACGTTTTACCAAGTTATGAGGCCCAAGTTATAGTTTAATGCTTCAACTTCGTCAATTTAACACCCAAACATTCCACTAAATTTTAATTAAACCTACACCAATAAACTAAGAGTTAAGGAGGTTTTTTAGTAAACAATCCAAGTTTCATACTTAAACTATAAACCTAATCTCCCAATCATCATCCAACAAGATTTAAGTTAAATTCCAAAACATCACCCAATTAGTTTTTTTTTTTGAATTAACTCGATTCTATGGTTCACCCAATCACATGTCAGATATCCAATATAGGATCCAAAACCACCAATTTAAACTCAATTTCCATGAAGTTCATATATTACAATTATACAACCTATGGTTTATACACACCACCTTTCCAAACCTTACGAATTAACCAAGCATTTAATTTTCAAATCACAAAATAATAAGTTAAATAGTTCTAACATTTCATTAGGTCTTGTATATACGATTACTTAGTGAATTTATGGTCTCCTACTCTTCCAATCCATCAACCATCAAGTTATAAAGCCATAGCTTGCCCTTATATATCTCAATTTCCACATATCGAACCATCACTATAGATCCAAACCAAATAACCCACATGTCAGTTAAGATTTTACTTAAATTTTCTTAAGATTTTAGGATTTCATGAGATTAATTACTAAAATTAACACAAATCATAGCCAAACATCAAAATTAGTCAATATCCTACTTTGTAGAAGCAAAATTCCCAAAATTTGAAACCCTAGGTATTTTTGGCTTCCATTGATTTCTGCGGCTAGGTGGCTCTAAGTGAAGATCTTGTGGAGATTAGTTTAAATTTCCCTTAATTGCTCCCAATTAAAAGTCCAGCCTCATTGATTTCTTGTGAAAAGAATGCTCCATGCTCTTTGCTCTTCCATAGAACCTCCAAAAAAAACGTAATAGAGAAGAGAGGAAGGGGTGCATCGGCGCCGACGAGGAGATGTTCAGTGGGATCAAAGAGTGAGGGCGTTAGAGAGTGACGACATCGAAGTGTGGCAAGGCGTCGCGTGCTTGCGCGTCCTCTCCTCGTTTTCTTTTCTCTCGCTCAGTTTTCTACTCTCTCTCTCCCTCAGTGTCTCTAGAAACATCTCAGCTTTGGCTGAGATGTATTTTCCCCTATTTTTCTAGAATATTCTAAGTTGAAGGCACACAATTATATATAAAATTTGAAAATTTATAAATTTACTTTTATGATTAATTCCACTTTATTTAATCCTCCAATTTAATTGAATTTTAATTTAAGTCACATTATTATCAAAGTTTTCTAGTATTGCAGAATCATTCACAATTTATTATCCCGGTGTTCCTACACACACCAACCGCACATAATATATTATACTATTGTCAAAAGTCATTTTTGAATATTTTAATTATATTAGAGTAATTAATAATTGTTAATAAACTCGTACCGGGCCGCTACAATCTTCCCCCTTTGGGGAATTTCGTCTCCGAAGTTTAGTACTAGGTCGTGGAGCAACCTTTTCCATAATCCTTAGCGTTTAACTCATACTAATGAGTCATATTCCCTCGATCCACACCTCAACCCTGGCTACGTCCTCCCTCTAGCATTATAATCCTAACTTCCATATGGTAGGAATTATAAACTTATCCATATGAAACTCAATCTAACGTTTTTCTTCCACAAAATGTCAATATTTTAACATCATATGAACGTTCTAATCATAATTCAAACATATCACATCATCAACCAAGCACAAATCGAGGAGAACCGTTAGGAATAACGGTCTAATCTAGGTAACTAATCTAGATTTCTCATAGATAGATCGTCGACCAAACGCTTTTCTATTTTGAACTTCAGAATAGTTAACAGGATGCCCGAAATAAAGTCGCATTACTCTCAAGATTCAACCTCCATGCTCATATAAACACATAGCATACACAAGACAATTCATTCGTAAACCCATGCAAGCACATAATTCATGCCGTGAAGTGGTGCCTATAATCATCAAACAAGTCACACATAGGATCATCACACCCAAGCTCATAGGTATTCGAACCTAGACCTCTAATACCATTCTGTCGCGCCCTCGACACGTGGCACGTGAACTCCACGAGACAACTCATTTTTCCAATAACTAGAACTTCTATGATGTAATTTTCTAGAGTCTTTTACTTGTTTTAAAAAAGGATTAACTCCTAGATTTATAACATAACCAAAGTATAAAACTTATAAATTTCGGCAGTCTCCTTTGTTTTTCGGATTATCCCAAATTCATCCATAAACCTGCCAAACCCAAACAACAAGAAATACACAGGCACCGCCAGGAACTCAAAACATTGCCAAAACTATTTACTAGCAGCATTCTCCATTTCATCTTTATGAGCACTCATTTACCAAATGAAAGTCCACTACATTCAGAAACATACATGCACCACAACCATACATTATACATCTAAAACATAATTCATTTCTCAAAATTTCTACAGTCATCCATGAGATACTCTTCTTTTCCTTAAATATTTCAACAACAAAAAAATCTTATAAGCAAATACTCAAAATATCACTACATATATATAATCATCGTGTTCTTCCAATAGTCTCCCAATTTCTTTACAAGTTACAAACCAATGATATACAATTTTGAATTTACAAACATAAACGTAAACATAAATGTCCCTCCTCTATTAAAATTCAACCCATGATTAAGCATCTCTATGAGCATTTCAATTTTTCTTGAACCTATAAAAAAATTTGTAACCACAAACGTGAGCTGAAACTCGTAGGATAATGACTAAAAATGATGTGATGCATAATATGTGAGGTGTGGATGAGCATGCTTTTTTGCAACAACGTAAAAAAAAATATTTTCATAACCGAGTTATAACCCACACATACTTAATGGTCAGAAGAACCATTTGTTCATCCTTATTCTTTTACCTTAAACCTGTTAATCCTTTCTTTCAATTCACTTTCTTAAGCATCGGACCTCATTTACTTTAGTACTCAAATGCGTTAATTCATTACTCACATTCATTTAGTTCATCGTCTTTCTCAAGAGAATATATATTCACATTTATTCAATTCCATTCAAAGTTCGTCCTCATTCATTGTCATTGTTGATCTTTCAATTCATTTATAACCGGCTAGAACTCACATGCTTACGCATTTTTAAAGTTTAGACGACGTAATCAATCACCTTATTTTCGTTATCTCAAATCATTTAACTTTTCTTTTATCCTCGATTTTAGTTTCCCATTAACTCTTTAATTCAACACCACGACAATCACAGTCGTAAAACCTTTACCAATTCTCATTGCATGATATATGTAAATATATATATTTCATCATCCAGTTCATTTAACTCAACGTCATTTATTCACATTTATTCATTCCCAATTAACTTGTTAATTCAATATTGAATCGAAGCCACGAAAATCTCAGCCGCGAATCCAAACCACTACCACGGAAATCTCAGCCATGTAGTCACAACTATTGGTTCATTATTAAACTAACTATCCATTTCGTTAAGTCAATATTGAACTCAAGCCACGAAAATCTCAGCCGTGTAGTCACAACCATCGGTTCATTATTAAATTAACTATTCATTCTGTGAAACCCTATTCCGTTTCAATTTTGAGTTATATATATATTTGACGCGCGTTTTAGTATTTTTTCTTTAGCATGTTTATATGCATTTTGATGCATGATTGAGTTTAAATATGCATGCGGGGTTGATTCCCAGGGTTGTTGGGAGTTACGGTGCGAATTTTAAAAATTCAAAAAAAAATATTTTTTGAAAGCCTATAAATATCTGGCGTTAGATATTTTCAAAAGATATTTTCAAAACATCTTGACTAAGTTTCCTCCTTTTTCTCTCTACCTTCTCTCTAACTTCTCGGGGGCCCGGGGCTTATTTTTTGGCGATCCAATTACTGATCCTTGTTATTGGCATTGTGGTCTACGCATTCATTCAAATGGAATTTTATTATGGTAAAGCTCGATTTTACACGTGGATTGAGGCGTTGAGTTTTTAACTCATCGAGGTAGAATCTAAGACTATATAGTTGTTAAAGGGTGTTAAGTGTAATCTTATGCATCTTTACCATTTAAAAATGCATGAAAGGTGATTTATGTTTAAATCGGGTTTTTCATTTAAAATCATTTTTCATCATTTTCGAGGGATGGACGTGTGTTTCGAGAGTTTTCTTTGGAGGTTTTGGTGTCGGGTTTAGACGTACGGATGTCTGAGGGTGTTGGATGTATGTTTGGAGGTTTGATTTGAGGTTTGGATGCCAAAATCGTAGCTCAAAAACGTTTTCTGGGGAAGGTTAGTCGACTGGATCTTGATGATCAGTCGACCGGATCATGTTTTTGGGAGGTCAGTCGACTAAACCTCCCAGGTCAATTGACTGACATGGTTCTGTTTTGGTTTTTCATGCTTTCCAGTGTGTTTTCAGTCGGCTGAGCATGGATGGTCAGTCGACTAGGTTCCTGTGTGGGCATTTGGTGTTTGCTTTGGTGGTTTGGTGGTTCTTTTGGTAAAAAGAATAGTATGAAAAAGGAGTTTTTACGAAAACTTGAAAATATATGTTTTCTTTGGAGGTTTAGAGCTAACCCTTAGGGTTGAGTCTCAACTTTGAAAACGTTTGATGAAAGTGTGTGTTTTTACATGCGTGTAGATCTCCATAGTGATGGATTGATCTCTTTTTATACATGTGTTGTATAACTATTTTCGAGTTTTAAAATATTTTTCATAGATGTACCGTGACAATGAGTGTGATTAGTTGAGCTTCTATTACTCCTTGGTGGAAGCCCAAAAACGTGCGCAGCGTGAGTACTTTGTACCTTCGGATTAGTCCTCGTAAATTGAGTGTTGGATGCTTCCTCCATTGGTCGTGGAAAACCGTAAAGGAAAGCCGGTAACTTCTGTGAATGGTGTACGTTGTTGTGACTCCGTATAGAACTCCCTATAGTTGTTACCTTTGTCCCTGTTTATGGCAGAGTCGGTAAATAAGATTTTATTTTATCTCTTTCTTCTCGGCTATGTGGCCCGGGTGGAGCATACTGTTTTATTACTGTTTTCCCTTAACTGTAGCATGATATATGTGAGGATGATATGCATAGTTTCAATGATGGAAAACCTATGGTTTTTTAGAGAAAAATCTTTTTGGCTCATGTGGTTGAGTCTTTATACTTATGGTTGCATAACCTGCTTTATAGCTTTATATAGTCTATTTCTATTGGGCTTCGGCTCACGGTGTGGGATTTTACTGTAAAATCATTTTTAAGTGAACATGTGGAGTTGACATAGATACCTGTCGTGGCGAAAGACTTACTGTAGTTTTTTCTATTTTTGAGACATGTAGTTTTACATGCGATGCGTACTTCTGAAGGCGAGTTTTGAACGTCTTGAGACGATATACTGATTCATGTATGAGATTGCATGTTTACTGTTTATGAGAGCTAAACTTTGGGAATCTTTTATCAAAATGTTATATATTTTGAGTTGATGGTTTTCCAACTGCAAACCTTATTTTCTTAAAACGGTGTTTTGGTGGGCTTTCGCGTGACCCTGGTGTTTAAGGTGTGACAACTTGGTATCAGAGCCCTGGATTCGAATACCTAAGAGCCATGAAAAAGAGGGTACATCACCTTGTGAGGATGTGCGTGTGCTTGATTACCTGTGTTTTATTGTTTTGTTAACATACGCAGGATAGCCTGTTAAGTATGATAGTTGTGTATATGTGGGTATGGATGTTGGACCTTGGGATTGATTTATCTTTCTTTCTGGCATTTGGATTAACAAACATGGGAGCTATGTTAGAGACGCGTTTCACAGATGTGATTTCTAGCAAGGAATCTAAGTAGTTTATCCAAAGTGATGCGTCATTCTTGTTGGTTCTCCTTGGTATGTGAGATGTGTTGACATGATCTTAAGTGGCTATGTGTTAGCATGCTTATGTGTATTATGTCTTTTACGTTAGCAATAACATGTTGTAGGGAAGCTTATCCTGTTATGTTGCTTTTGTATAGAGTTATATCCATACGGGGAGGACGAGGCCGAGGTCGAGGCTGTGGCCGTGGTTCTGGCCGAAGGGATATTCGAATCCCAGATTTTGGGGATGTTAATGCACCCCAAAGACCTGTTGACGGTGATCTGTTGCGTGAGATGGTAGGCTCCATCTGGCAGCTGGCTGAGGCTTCTACGGGAAGAGATAGCGTACCTGACTGAGGGCGACGGTCGCAACGCGTAAGTTCTACCGTTTGGACCCTCTAACCTTTTCTAGGGATCCCAACCCCACGGTAGCCACTGAATGGCTGGAGCTGGTCACCACGATCTTGGACACGCTTCAGATAGAAGAAAATGATCTGAGGGTTACTTTTGCTACCTTCCAGCTGAGAGGCAGTGCTCACATGTGGTGGAAGTTTGCCAGGATAGTAGTTGGAGGCACTTGGGAGGCATTCACGAAGGTATTTTTGGAGAAATACTTTTTGGCGACTTTAAGAGATTGCTACAGAGAGGACTTCCTTTTCTTTACTCAGGGGATGATGACTGTAGTCGAGTATGAGGCTGAGTTTACAAGCTTATCCCAGTTCGCACAAGAGATTGTGCTAACTGACGAATTTTGGGCGAAGAGGTTCGAGAGGGGTTTGAGGCCCGCTATCCAAGATAAAGTGGCAGCATTTAGGATGTAGGTTTTTACAAAGTTAGTGAAAATCGCCATGAAGGTGAAAAATACTCTAAATGAGACGCCCAGAGACAGAGACAGTAGGAGTCAGCCAGATAGTGGACGTGCACAAGGTTAGAGACGCAAAGAGAACAAGCGTCAACGGACGTCTGGTCTGAGTTCTTATCCGATGGGGCCATATCCACCACAGTCTTTTGCATCCATGCCTCTCGTAGCTTCAACGAGAAGGTCGGAGAAAAGAGAACTTGTTTGTTATAGATGCCAACGGCCAAGGCATCGTGCGGTAGAATGCCGGAGTCTAGTGCATGTTCAAGCATAGTCACAGTTGCAGGAGCAGGGGAGGGAGCCAGTGACATGTTTTGAGTGTGGCCAGTCTAGGCACATCCATAGAAACTACCCCATAGGAGGGAGTATGCGGAGTACAGCTGAAGCGCCAGTTACTCCACTTGCCCAAGGACGCTAGCTATCTAGATTTGCAGAAGGGGGCGCTTCAGTACAGTCGGATAGATAATCGACAGTTCAGGGCCACAGTGGATGGGCTAGAGCATATGTTCTTGTAGATCCCAGTTCATCTAGAGCACCGGTCGTGCCCGATGCTACTGCTACCACTTCCATGATCAGAGGTACTCTTCTAGTCTATAGATCATGGGCCAATGTTCTTATCGACACGGGAGCATCGCATTCGTTTATGTCTTTTACTTTTGCATCTGCATTGGGGTTGAAAACAGACTTGTTGGGTATTGCTTTTGAGTGTGGAGACCCCAGTCTGTGGGAGTGTGATGTTGAGTCGTGTGTGTACATCCTACGTATTGGAGGTCGCCGGTAGTTGTTTAGAGTTTAAGTTTATCATTCTAAACATGACCACGTTTCATATCATCCTATGGATGGATTGGCTGACCACCTATAGTGCCTTTATCGATTGTGATCGACAAAGGGTAACAATTTGCACACCGGCGGGAGATTATTTCTATTTTGTGGGTGACTAGGACGAGGGTTTGATGTCTATGCCGAGTGCTGTGCGAAACAAGGGCAACCTGGATTTTCTCTTTTCAGCTCTCATGTTGGATGTTCAAGAAGAATTACCTCAGGTGGTTTGTGACTATCCAGATGTCTTTCCTGACGATCTGTTCGAGTTTCCACCGAGCCATGAGGTAGAGTTCTCTATTCATTTGATTCTAACAGCTGCTCCCATATCTATGCCGTCTTATCGTTTTGCACTCGCTGAGTTACGTGAAATCAAGTACAGCTTCAGGAGTTACTAGTTAGGGGGTTTGTACACCCGAGTACTTCGCCGAGGGGAGCTCCTATTCTCTTTGCTAAGAAGAAGGATAGATCTTTGTGATTGTGTATCGATTATCGAAAGCTGAATCTGGTGATAGTGAAGAATAAGTATCCTATGCCAATGATTGATGATTTGTTTGATCAGTTGAAGGGGTTGAGCTGTTTCTCGAAGATTGACTTGAGATCAGAATACCGTCAGTTGAGGATTAGGGATGACGACAAAGCGAAGACCGCCTTTCGAACTCGTTATGGTCACTATGAGTTTTTGGTCATGCCATTCAGTCTGATGAACGCACCAGCGACATTTATGAGTTTGATGAACCAGATCTTCCATCCTTATCTGGTCAGTTATGTGGTGTTGTTTGTGAATGATATTCTCATTTACTCACCCACTAGAGAGGCACATGAGGCCACCTGCGTATCGTTCTACAGATTTTGAGAGAGCATCGCTTTTATGCGGAGTTTGAGAAGTGCAAGTTCTAGATGTCTGAGGTAAGGTTTCTTGGACACGTAGTGTCGACAGACGGAGTAGTGGTGGATTCATCAAAGACTGATGCTGTAATGGGTTGGGAGAGACTGAAGAATGTTTTTGAGATCCATAGTTTTCTGGCTTTAGCAGGTTACTATCGACGGTTTGTGAAGGATTTTGCGAGACTTGCCGCACCAATGACCAGTCTGACGTGGAAGGGAGTTGTGTTTGTTTGGAGTGAGTTCTGAGAGTCAGCATTCTAGGAGTTGAAGACGAGGTTGACAAGCGCGTCAGTGTTGATTATCCCAGAGATAGACTTGGGGTATACAGTAAACTGTGATGCATCACATAATGATCTAGGCTGTGTTTTGATGCAGGGAGGTAAGATTGTAGCCTATGGTTCTCGGCAGTTGAAGAGACATGAGAAGAACTACCTGACACACGATCTGGAGTTGTCAGCCGTGGTTTTTGCCTTGAAGACATGGCGTCACTATCTTTATGGTGAGCATTTCAAGGTTTTCTCCGATCACAAGAGCTTAAAATACTCATTTTCGCAGAAAGACCTTAACTTGCGCCAACAACGATGGATGGAGTTGTTGGAAGATTATGATTTTGACTTGTAGTATCATCTAGGGAAGGCCAATGTTGTGGCTGACGCTCTCAGTAGGAGATCTCACGGGTCGTTTGCTTATGTGGCTATACGTGAGTGGGATATGTTATAAGAGATTGGGGAGTTTGATCTGTGTCTCAGGGAGACAACGATGGGTGCCACCTTATTTTCAATCGTTTCACGACCTGCGTTGATTGCACGTGTGCTAGAGATCTAGCAAATGGATTAGGAGGATCAGATGATACGAGACCGTGTTGCTAGTGGAGAGGACACATCGGGTTAGGTTGTGAGTTTGGATAAGGGGCTGAGATTGGCTAGGAGGTTATTTGTACCGAAGTCATGCCGTGCTGATCTACTACCTGAGTGCCATCATTCTGGTCTTGTAGTGCACACAGGCCAACGCCTTGTAACAGCTCAGAGCCGCTAGAAGAATTATGCAGATCAGTGGAGACGACCTTTGGAGTTTGCAATGGGAGATCACGTGTTCCTGAAAGTCTCACCACGTAGAGGTTTGATGAGGTTTGGTCGTAGCGGGAAGCTATCACCGCGTTTCATTGAACCTTTTGAGATCCTTGACAGGGTTGGAGAGGTTGTATACCGTTTGGCTTTGCCACCTCAGTTGGCATCTGTGCATAACGTAATCCACATTTTTATGCTTTAGAGGTATGAGCCTGATCCTTCACATGTGTTAGATTGGGCCGAACTGCAGGCTGATGAGGATGCCACTTATAAGGAGCGTCTAGTGAAGATTCTTGATACAAAGAAGCAGGTGTTGAGAGGGAGAACAATCGTCAATATCAAGGTCATAAGGCTTCATCACGGGGTTAAAGAAGCGACGTGGGAGCTTGAGTCTGGGATTCATGCTAGATACCCAGAGTTGTTTACCTCGTGACCTTGTAGTGAATTTTGGGGTGAAATTCCTTAAGGGGGGAGAATTGTGAGACCCTGTTCCGTTTCAATTTTGAGTTATATATATATGTTTGATGCGCATTTTGGCATTTATTCTTTAATATGCTTATATGTGTTTTGATGCATGATTGAGTTTAAATATGCATGCGGGGTTGATTCCCATGGTTATTGGGAGTTACGGTGCGAATTTTAAAAATTAAAAAAAAAATATTTTGGAGGCCTATAAATATCTGGTGTTAGATATTTTTAAAACTTCTTAACTAAGTTTCCTTCTTTTTCTCTCTACCTTCTATCTAACTTCTCGGGGGACCAAGACTTAACTTTTGGCGATCCAACTGCCGATCCTTGTTATTGGCATCGTGGTCTACGCATTCATCCGGACAGAATTTCATTCTGGTAAAACTAGATTTTGCACGTGGATTGAGACGTTGAGTTTTTAACTCACTGAGGTAAGATCCTAGACTGTATAGTTGTTAAAGGGTGTTATGTGTAATCTTATACATCTTTACCATTTAAAAATGCATGAAAGGTGATTTATGTTTAAATCAGGTTTTTTGTTTAAAATCGTTTTTCATCATTTTTGCTGGATGGAGGTGTGTTTCGAGAGTTTTCTTTTGAGGTTTTGGTGTCGAGTTTGGACGTGTGGATGTCCGAGGGTGTTGGATGGATGTTTGTAGTTTTGATTTGAGGTTTGGAGGCCAAAACCATAGGTCAAAAATATTTTCTGGGCAAGGTTAGTCGACTGGATCATGTTTTTGGGAGGTCAGTCGACTGAACCTCCCAGGTTAGTTGACTGACATGGTTCTATTTTGGTTTTTCATGCTTTCCAGCGTGTTTTCAGTCGGCTGGGCATAGATGGTCAGTCAACTGGGTTCTTATGTGGGCATTTGGTGTTTGCTTTGGTGGTTTGGTGGTTCTTTTGGAAAAAAAGATGGTATGAAAAAGAAGTATTTACGAAAACTTGAAAATATATGTTTTCTTTGAAAGTTTGGAGCTAACCCTTAGGGTTGAGTCTCAACTTTGAAAACGTTTGATGAAAGTGTTTATTTTTACGTGCGTGTAGATCTCCATAGAGATAGATTGGATCTTCTTTTATACATGTGTTGTATAACTATTTTCAGGTTTTGAAATGTTTTTTATAGATGTATCGTGATAGTAAGTGTGATTAGTTAGGCTTCTATTACTCCTTGGTCGAAGTCCAAAAACGTGCGTAGCGTGGGTGCTCTGTACGTTCGGGTTAGTCCCCGTAAATTGAGTGTTGGATGGTTCCTCCATCGATCGTGGCAAACCGTAAAGGAAAGCTTGTTACCTCCGTGAATGGTGTACGTTGTTGTGACTCCGTATAGAACTTGTAATTATCTAGCAGGCCTTAAGTGGTTCAGGACTAGCATAATGGGCAAGAGTTTATAGTTGTTACCTTTGTCCCTATGTGCTGTAGAGTCGGTATATAGGATTTCATTTTATCTCTTTCTCCTCGGCTATGTGGCCTGAGTGGAGCATACTGTTTTATTACTACTTTTTCTTAACTGTGGCATGATATCTGTGAGGATGATATGTATAGTTTCAATGATGGAAAACCTATGATTTTTTAGAGAAAAACCTTTTTTGCTCTTGTGGTTGAGTCTTTATTCTTATGGTTTCATAACCTGCTTTATAGCCTTATGTAGTCAGTTTCTAATGGGTTTCGGCTCACGGTGTGGGATTTTGCTGTAAAACTATTTTTAGGTGAACATGTGGAGTTGACATAGATACCTATGGTAGCGGAAGACTTGCTGTAGTTTTCCTTATTTTTGAGACATGTAGTTTTACATGCGATGCGTGCTTCTGAAGGTGAGTTTTGTTCGCCTTGAGGCAATATACTTATTCATGTATGAGATTGCATGTTTACTATTTATGAGAGCAGAACTTTGGGAATCTTTTATCGAAATGTTATATATTTTGAGTTGATGGTTTTCCAACTACAAACCTTATTTTTTTAAAATGGTGTTTTGGTGGGCTTTTGCGTGACCCTGATGTTTAGAGCGTGACAACTTGGTATCAGAGTTCTAGGTTTGAATACCTAAGAGCCATGGGAAAGAGGGTACATCACGTTGTGAGGATGTGCGTGTGCTTGATTGCCTGTGTTTTAGCATTTTGTTAACATATGCATGATAGCCTATTCAACATGATGGTTGTGTATATGTGGGTATGGAGGTTGGACCTTGGGATTGATTAGTCTTGCCTTCGGACGTTTGGATTAACAAACTTGGGAGCCATGTTAGATACGCATTTTGCGGACGTGATTTCTAGCAAGGAATATAAGTAGGTTATCCAAAGTGACGCGTCATTCTTGTTTGTTCTCCTCGGTATGTGAGATGTGTTGACATGATCTTAAGTGGCTATGTGTTAGCATGCTTATGTGTATTATGTCTTTTACATTAGCAATAAAAAGTTGTAGGGAAGCTTATCCTGTTATGTTGATTTCGTATAGATTTATGTCCACACTGGGAGGAGGAGGTCGAGGTCAAGGCCGTGGCCGTGGTTCTGGCCGTAGGGATGTTCCAATTACAGATATTGGGGATGCTAACGCATCCCAAGGATCTATTGACGGAGATCTGTTATGTGAGATGGTAGGCTCCATCCGGCAGCTGGCTGAGACCTCTAGGGGAGAGAGAGCATACCTAAACCGAGGGCGATGTTCGCAATGTGCGAGTTCTGCCATTTGGACCATCCGACCTTTTTTGTGGATCCTAACCCCACGGTAACCACTGAATGGCTAGAGCTTGTCACCACGATCTTGGACACGATTCAGATAGAGAAAGATGATCTGAGGGTTACTTTTGCTACCTTCCAACTGAGTGGGAGTGCTCACATGTGGTGGAAGTTTGCAAGGACTACCGTTGGAGGCACTTGGAAGGCATTCACGAAGGTATTTTTGGAGAAATACTTTTCGACGACTTTAAGGGATCGCTACAGAGAGGACTTCCTTTTCCTTACTCAGGGGACAATGACTGTAGTCCAGTACGAAGCTGAGTTTACTAGCTTATCCCAGTTCGCACAAGAGATTATGCCAACTGACAAATTCTGGGTGACGAGGTTCGAGAGGGGTTTGAGGCCCTCTATCCGAGACAAAGTGGAAGCATTCAGGATGCATGTTTTTACAGAGTTAGTGGAAATTTCCATGAAGGTGGAAGATACTCTCAATGAGACGCGCAGAGACAGAGACAATAGGAGTCAGCCAGATGGGGGACGTGCACATGATCAGAGACGCAAGGAGAACAAGCGTCGACGAATGTCTAGTATGAGTTCTTATCCAGTGGGGTCGTATCCGCCATAGTCTTCTGCATCCATGCCTTCCGTAGCTTCAACGAGAAGGTCAGAGCAGAGAGAACTTGTTTGTTATAGATGCCAACGGCCAGGGCATCGTGCGGCTGAATGTCAGAGTCCAGTGCCTGTTCTGGTACAGTCACAGTCGCAGGCGCAGGGGAGGGAGCCAATGACATGTTTTGAGTGTGGCCAGTCTAGGCACATCCATAGAAACTACCCCATAGGAGGGAGTATGCGGAGTACAGCTGAAGCGCCAGTTACTCCACTTGCCCAAGGACGCTAGCTATCTAGATTTGCAGAAGGGGGCGCTTCAGTACAGTCGGATAGATAATCGACAGTTCAGGGCCACAGTGGATGGGCCAGAGCATATGTTCTTGCATATCCCAGTTCATCTAGAGCACCGATCGTGGCCGATGCTACTGCTACCACTTCTATGATCAGAGGTACTCTTCTAGTCTATGGATCATGGGCCAGTATTCTTATCGACATGGGAGCATCGCATTCGTTTATATCTTCTGCTTTTGCATCTGCATTGGGGTTGAAAACAGACTTGTTGGGTAGTGCTTCGAGTGTGGAGACCCCAGTCAATGGGAATGTGATGTTGAGTCGTGTGTGTAGATCCTACGTATTGGAGGTCGCCGATAGTTGTTTAGAGTTTGACTTTATCATTCTAGACATGACCACGTTTGATGTCATCCTAGGGACAGATTGGCTGACCACCTATCATGCCTTTATCGATTATGATCGATGAAGGGTAATAATTTACACACTGGCGGGAGATTGTTTCTACTTTGTGGATGACCGGGACGAGGGTTTGATGTCTATGCCGAGTGCTGTGTGAAACCAGGGCAACCTGGTTTTCTCTTTTCATCTCTCATGTTGGATGAGGTAGTTGGGGTTCGAGGAGAATTACCTCCGGTGGTTTGCGACTATCCAGATGTCTTTCCTGACAATCTGTTCGAGTTGCCACCGAGCTATGAGGTAGAGTTCTCTATTGATTTGATTCCAGGAGCTGCTCCCATATCTTTGCAATCTTGTCGTTTTGCACCCGCTGAGTTGCATGAACTCAAGGTACAACTTTAGGAGTTACTAGATAGGGGGTTTGTGAGCCCGAGTACTTTGTCGTGGGGAGCTCCTACTCTCTTTGCTAAGAAGAAGGATGAATCCTTGCGATTGTGTATCGATTGTCGAAAGCAGAATCTGGTGACAGTGAAGAATAAGTATCCTATGCCAAGGATTGATGATTTGTTTGATCAGTTGAAGGGGTCGAGCAGTTTCTCGAAGATTGTTGAGATCAGGATATCACCAGTTGAGGATTAAGGACGAGGACATAGTGAAGACCGCCTTTCGAATTCGTTATGGTCACTATGAGTTTTTGGTCATGCCGTTCGGTCTGACAAATGCACCAGCGAAATTTATGAGTTTGATGAACTGGATCTTTCATCGTTATCTGGTCAGTTTTGTGGTGGTGTTTGTGGATGATATTCTCATTTACTCACCCACTAGAGAGGCACATGAGGACCAGCTGTGTATCATTCTACAGATTCTGAGAGAGCATCACTTGTATGCGAAGTTCAAGAAGTGCGAGTTCTGAATGTCTGAGGCAAGGTTTCTTGGGCACGTAGTGTCAACAGACGGAGTAGCAGTGGATTCATTGAAGATTGATGCTGTTATGGGTTGTGAGAGACCGAAGACTATTTTTGAGATCTGTAATTTTCTGCATTTAGTAGGTTACTATCGATGGTTTGTGAAGGATTTTACGAGACTTGCCAGACCAATGACGCGTCTGACACGAAAGGGAGTTGTGTTCGTTTGGAGTGAGTCCTGTGAGTCAGCATTCTAGGAGTTGAAGACGAGGTTGACAAGCGCACCAGTGTTGATTATTGCAGAGCGAGGCTTGGGGTATATAGTATACTGTGATGCATCACATGATGGTCTAGGCTGTGTTCTGATGCAGGGAGGTAAGGTTGTAGCCTATGGTTCTCAGCAGTTGAAGACGCATGAGAAGAACTACCCGGCACACGATCTGGAGTTGGCAGCCGTGGTCTTGGCCTTGAAGACATGGCATCACTATCTTTATGGTGAGCATTTTGAGATTTTCTCCAATCACAAGAGCTTAAAATACTTGTTTTCGCAGAAAGACCTTAACTTGCGCCAACGACGATGGATGGAGTTGTTGGAAGATTATGATTTTAACTTGTGTATCATCCAGGGAAGGCCAATGTTGTGGCTGACGCTCTCAGTAGGAGATCTCACGGGTCGTTAGCTTCTGTGGCTATACGTGAGTGGGATATACTGGGAGAGATTGGGGAGTTTGATCTGTGTCTCAGGGAGACAGCAACGGGTCCGACTTTGTTTTCGATCGTTTCACAACCTGCGTTGATTGCACGTGTGCTAGAGATCCAGTAGATGGATCGGGAGGCTTAGATGATACGAGATTGTGTTGCTAGTGGAGAGGACACAGCGGGTTGGGTTGTGAGTTCAGATCAGGGGCTGAGATTGGCTGGAAGGTTGTTTGTACCGGAGTCATGCCGTGCTGATCTACTACGTGTGTGCCATCATTCTCGTCTTGCAGTGCACCCAGGAGGCACGAAGATGTATCATGACCTACGTCGTCAGTTCTGTTAGACGGGAATGAAGAGGGATGTGATCTAGTTTATTTCTCGGTGACTTACCTGTCAGAAGGTGAAGGTGGAACACCAAAGGCCGGCAGGATTGTTACAGCCGTTATCGATATCAGAGTGGAAGTGGGAGAACGTCATGATAGACTTTGTGTCAGGATTTCCTCGATCACCTAGGAGACATGACGCCGTATGGGTTGAGGTTGATAGGTTGACAAAATCTGCACACTTTCTCCCCATCCGTGTGAAGGATTCGATGGATAGACTGAGTAGATTGTATGTCAGAGAGATAGTTCGGTTGCATGGACTGCCAGTGTCTATTGTTTCTAACCGAGACCCGCGCTTCACATTGCGCTTCTGGCAGAATCTTCAAGAAGCTTTGGGAACGAGCTTGACATTTAGTACTGCTTTTCACCCCCAAACGGATGGTCAGTCTGAGAGGACCATATAGATTCTGAAGGATATGTTGAGGGCTTGTATCCTTAATTTCAGAGATTCTTAGGAGGATCACCTACCGTTGGCAGTGTTTGCATACAACAATAGCTATCTGTCCAGTATAGGAATGGCACCGTATGAGGCTTTGTATGGTAGACCGGGTAGGTCACCAGTGTGTTGGACAGATGTGGGGGAGACCATAGTCTTGGGGCCCGACATGGTGCAGGAGACGACATAGAAGATTGCCGTGATTCGCCAATGCCTTGTGACAGCTCAAAGCCGCCAGAAGAGTTATGCAAATCAGAGGAGACGACCTTTGGAGTTTATAGTGGGAGATCACATGTTCCTGAAGGTCTTGCCACGTAGAGGTTTGATGAGGTTTGGTCATAGCGGGAAGCTATCACTGCATTTCATTGGACCTTTTGAAATCCTTGACAGGGTTGGAGAGGTTGCATATTGTTTAGCTTTTCCACCTCAGTTAGCATATGTGCATAATATATTCCGCGTTTCTATGCTTCAGAGGAACGAGCCTGATCCTTCACATGTGTTAGATTGGGACGAACTGCAAGTTGATGAGAATGCAACTTATGAGGAGCGTCAAGTGAAGATTCTTGATACAAAGAAGCAGGTGTTGAGAGGGAAAACAATCGCCTATATCAAGGTCCTATGGCTTCATCACGGGGTAGAAGAAGCGACGTGGGAACTTGAGTCTGGGGTTCGTGCTAGATACCTGGAGTTGTTTAACTCGTGGCCTTGTAGTGAATTTCGGGGGCGAAATTCCGTAAGAGGGGAGAGTTGTGAGACCATGTTCCGTTTCAATTTTGAGTTATATATATGTTTGATGCGCATTTTGGCATTTTTGCTTTAGTATGTTTATATGTGTTTTGATGCATGATTGAGTTTAAATATGCATGCAGGGTCGATTCCTGTGATTGTTGGGAGTTGCAGAACGAATTTCAAAAATTTAAAAAAAAAAGATATTTTGGAGGCTTATAAATATCTAGCGTTAGATATTTTCAAAAGATATTTTTAAAACTTCTTAACTAAGTTTCCTCCTTTTTCTCTCTACCTTCTCTCTAACTTCTCGGCGATCTGGGGATTGATTTTTGGCGATCCAACTGCCGATCCTTGTTATTGGCATCGTGGTCTATGCATTCATTTGGACGAAATTTTATTTCAACGAAGCTCGATTTTGCACGTGGATCGAGGCATCGAGTTTTTACCTCACTGAGGTAGGATCCTACACTGTATAGTTGTTAAAGGGTGTTACGTGTAATCTTATGCATCATTACCGTTTAAAAATGCATGAAAGGTGATTTATGTTTAAATCGGATTTTTTGTTTAAAATCATTTTTCATCATTTTCGGTGGATAGAGGTGTGTTTCCATAGTTTTCTTTGGAGGGTTAGGTGTCGGGTTTGGACGTGTTGATGTCCGAGGGTGTTTGATGGATGTTTGGAGGTTTGATTTGAGGTTTTGAGGCCAAAATCGTAGCTCAAAAACATATTTTTGGGTAAGGTCAGTCAACTGGATCTTGATGATCAGTCGACTAGATCATGTTTTTGGGAGGTCAGTTGACTGAACCTCCCAGGTCAATCAACTGACAAGGTTTTGTTTTGGTATTTCATGCTTTCCAGCGTGTTTTCAGTCAGCTAAGCATGGTCAGTCGACTGGGTTCCTGTGTGGGCGTTTGGTGTTCGCTTTGGTGGTTTGGTGGTTCTTTAGGGAAAATGGTTGGTTTGAAAAAAGAGTTTTTACAAAAACTTGAAAATATATGTTTTCTTTGGAGGTTTGGAGCTAACCCTTAGGGTTGAGTCTCAACTTTGAAAACGTTTGATGAAAGTGTGTGTTTTTATACAATACATGTATAAAAAGAGATCCAATCCATCACTATAGAGATCTACACGCATGTAAAATCTCATAAACAATAAACATGCAATCTCATACATGAATAAAAAGATGAAAATCTTTTATCGAAATGTTATATATTTTGAGTTGATGGTTTTCCAACTGCAAACCTTATTTTCTTAAAACGGTGTTTTGGTGGGCTTTTGCATGACCCTTGTGCTTGGGGCGTGACACATTCCGTTAATTTAATATTGAACCGAAGCTAATCTCAGTCGTGAATCCAAACCACTACCACGTCAATCTCAGCCGTGTAGTCACAACTGCGATAATCTCGGCCGCGTCCGTTTTACGGCTAACCCGAGGGCGACGATACCCAGCTTCCACAAGTTTTCGGTCTTTCACCGCGGAGCTAGTCAAGCCTAACTTGATCACATCAACCATTCATTGGTTCAATATTCCTTTACCAAACATTAATCATTATTCATTATAACATCCATGAGCTATACCATTTATTAATCCCAAATCATGTTCTCAACATATTTTCTCAAATAACCATTTTCAATCATCATATTGTCCCATTTATCAAGTTCAGTATCATATGCTTTAAAATAAGTTTCACATTTTTTTCTCATCAAATTTTCATTTCCAATTCTTTTTCACCCCATCCCCAAATTTAGTTACAAATTTTCATGAGGATTCATTATTCATTAGTCGTCATTATTCGATTTATTAATTAAGTTCTCAAATCACTCAGATCAAGCAAATATTCCTGAATTCCGCATTCAACTTTTTATCCAATCATGCTTCATTATAACATGGTTCAAACATAATCATATTCAATTCATGTACTAAACTCATAATGTAAGTTAAATCTCAATTTATCACGTAACCAATTCATGAACTTATTCTATACCAAAAAACCATAAGCTAATTTGTGTTGTTGATAAATCGTGCAATTTTTACAAGTGAACTATAAGTTATAACCCCCAATCAATCATACAACAAACTCATGAGCTTAACCCAAATTTCCTAATTTAATCACGAATTTAAATTACAGTCCTCAAACCAATCAAGTTACTGTAGGAGACAAAACTGGAAAGATCATTATTTTTGTAAATAATTTTCAATAAAAAATTAATTGGACGGGCAAACGCCGAAACGGGCTTCAGATAAAACTTTTGACGTTTGAACGATCAAAATAAAATCCGTGCAACCAAAGTTAATTTAGAAAAATACCTTTTGTCGATCGATTCTTCAACTACGATTTGATTCCGAGTTGAAACTCCTACCAGATCATCTACCGTATTCTCGTATGCGTTCCTCGAACGTAGTGTGGGTTACGGTCAATCGAGAACTCGTACCAGCAAAACACCGATATATTTAGTCTTGAGAGACATATTAAGACAAAATATGATATATTAATTATATAAAACTGATTTAGCTTACTGCATATATATAAGGCTACAGTAGGGACCTGGGGAGTAATTATAAGTAAGACTTTCAGTGGAACACAGATACCTACCAGCGATTTCTGTAATTATGGAAAGACGCAATGATTTCTGCAATTTTCATAAAACACTAAATTACAGTTCACACCACTAAAGAACTATAATTGCACTCTGACGCATAATCTCAAAACCTTCTTGCATTGAGCTCCTATTATTAAATTCTTACAATTTCTTCTTACATTAAGATTCTCGATACTCACCAATTAAATTTAATTGCTAACAATTTAATTTAATCGGTATCTTGATATTCCTTAAGCCCTTCCGCTTAAGTTATTTGACTGCCGAATAATTAAATCCACTTGCAGGGTTTGTTCCGGTCGAAACTTATATGCATCCTTAAGGGGGTATGTCAATCCCGATTTATCTGGACGTGAATTCCGTCAATAATTAATATTTGCCATATAAATAGTACCGATATCCAACTCACCAGAAATATAGACTCAAATAAGATCGCACCCTCTACTGAATCAAAAGAACGAATATTAAATATATGCAAATCAATAATTATTTCAAGATTAAAAGAATAAGCACTATTCATAATAATCTTAGAGTGTGAATTACTTTATATAGTCATTACAAAATTAATTACCCCAAATGTCCCATTCAATACATACAAAGTGTACTAGCACAGAGAGTCGAAACAATAGACGACGCTATTATCTGTTCCCCATAACAAAGACAGACCTATTAAAACTCTGTATTACAGTCGTACCGATGGTATGTCCATTTCTATTTAAACTGTGAACATATAACTTATATTCTACAAGAACCTAAAATCTAATCTTTTGTGTGTAAGCCATACTCTACTCACCAAATTAAATACTATACAGAATATTTGACATCTAAGCATATCAAATAAATGATACACATACATTGCTCATAAAAATTCTCAAAAGGTAAACACATATCCTGAGGTAGACTTACAGGAATCCCTGTAAGGCTAGAAATTTGAGTCTGTGTACCCTAAAGGTACCAAACTGTCTGCCTGGTAAACCAACATCTAATCCTTTGTCCTTTTCAGGTACTTGATTATATTTTTTATCGCAGCCCAATGCTCCTACCTAGGGTTAGACTGATATCTGCTAACCATGCCAACAGCAAAGTAGATGTCGGGTCTAATGCAAAGCATAACGTACATGAGGCTTCCTACTGCCGAAGCATAAGGAACCACCTTCATCCTCTCTATCTCATCAAGTATCTTTGGACACTAATCTTTGGATAAAGTGATTTTATGCCTGAAAGGGAGAAACCCTTTCTTAGAATCTTACATGCTAAAATGAGCAAGGATATCATCGATATACTTTGCTTGTGATAAGCCCAACATCCTTTGTTTTTGATCTCGCACAAGCTTGATCCCAAGGATGTGATTGGCTTTTTCCAAGACCTTCATATTGAATTGCCCAGATAACCATACTTTAACCGTAGATAATGCCCCCACATCATTTCTGATGAGCAAGATATCGTCTACATAAAGTACTAGAAAGATCATCACGCTTTCGTCATGCTTCTTATACACATAGGACTCATCCAGACTTTGATCAAAACCATAATACATTATAGCATGATCAAGTTTTGATTAAATCGAGTGTTCCAATACCTCGATGTCTGCTTAAGTCCATAAATGGATCTCTTAAACTTGCACAACATGTGCCTCTAGCCCTTTGCAATGAATCCGTATGGTTGTATCATATAGATACACTCATCACAACTTTCGTTAAGGAAAGCTGTCTTGACGCCGATTTGCCAAATTTCGTAATCAAAATGTGCGACAATGGATAGGAGAATCCAGATAGACTTAAGTATGGCTACCTGCAAAAAGGTTGTCTCATAGTCGATCCCTTCTTTCTGAGTGAACGCTTTAGCAACAAGCCTAGCTTTGAAGGTTTTAACTTTTTCGTCTACTCCTCTATTCTACTTTTAGATCCACTTGCATTCAATGGGTTTTATCCCTTCGGGTGATTTTATAAGTTTTCAAACCTGATTGGAATACATAGATTCCATCACTGAATTCATAGCCCTTTGCTAAAGATTTGCATCTTTATCTTTTAGTGCTTTATTGTAGTTACAGAGCTCAGTATCCAGTTCTGCCAGAATCCTGTCAAAAGACTCTCCCAAGAACATATATCGGTCAGGTTGATGAACAACCTTCCCACTACGACGAGGCACTACCTGTGTCTGTGTACTAGCAGTAACATGCTATGCAAAATCTAAACCCCGTGCATCAGCACCCTGTTCTTGATTTGCACCTGTCCCGATAATCCTCCCACTACGACTAGGTAATGGCATATTAGTGACTTGTGGTTTCTCTTCCGTTCTACTGGCATTTCTTCTCAGTTCTTCCAGAACAATTTTGCTATTGGGCCTGTGATCCATAATATAATTATCTTCAAAGAATCGGGCATTGGTGCTAACAATGACCTTCTGATCCTTAGGATTATAAAATAGACCACCCTTTGTTCCCTAAGGATACCCCACAAAGAAACAGACTTCTGTTCTCGGTACCAACTTACCCGTGTTCTCTTTCAGCACATGTGCTGGACACCCTCAAATTCGAATGTGTTTCAGACTAGGCTTACGCTCGGTCCACAATTCTATGGGAGTAGAAGATACTGACTTAGAAGGTACCATGTTCAGAATGTAAGCTGTTGTCTCTAAATCGAGTCCCCAAAACAAATGTGGTAAACCTGAATAACCATTGACCTTACCATCTCCATAGGAATCATATTCCTTCTTTTTGCTACACCATTCTGCTGTGGAGTGCCACGTGCAGTCAACTGGGATGTAATCCTCTCTGATGACAAGTAGTCCTTAAACACTCTAAAGAGGTATTTTCCACCACGATCGGATCGTAGTGATTTAATACTTTTACCCAGACGCTTCTCTGCCTCCGCCTTAAATTCTTTGAATTTCTCAAAGCATTCAAACTTGTGGTGCATCAGGTAAATGTATCCATACCTTGAGTAGTCATCAATGAAACTGACGAAGTACTCAAAGCCACCTCTAGCCCGGATTGTCATAGGATCACATACAACATAATGAACCAGCTCCAACGATTCTTTAGCTCTATAGCCTTTGGCCGAAAAGGGCTTCTTGGTAATCTTACCCTCTAAATAAGATTCACAGACTAGAAGTGCCTCTATTTCCAATGAACTCAAAGATTCATCTGCTACCAGTCTGTTTATCATTTTTAGAATAATATGACCTAAGCGTAAGTGCCAAAGAAATATTTGGTTCATTAAAGAATAGAACTTTTTCTTATATGATAATATAAATGTATTATTCGTTTCAGTTAGTTGCAGTCTAGGAGAGATTGGATTAATAATATAAAGAACATCCACCAATGTACAAGAACAGATAACCCGTTTATTATCCTTAATAAGCACAGAGTTATTAAAATAAACCAAATATCCGTCTTTAGCCAATCCAAAAATGAAAACTAAGTTCCTTCTAATAGCAGGTACATAAAGACAATCTCTCAATATTAAAACTCGAAGTCTACCAAAATTGAGAGTGACATCTCCTACTACAACTGCTGTTAGCTTTGTACTATTGTCCATATGCAGGTAAATCTCTCCATCACTAAGTTGTCAAGTTTCTTGGAACCCCAGCAATGAATTACAGACATGATTAGTGGCTCCCGTATCTATACAGTAGGTACCAATAGATAACACCGCTAAATACGTTTCCACAATCAGTGAACAAAAATTACCCTATTTGTTCTGCCTTCTGAGAAATACTGGACATAGTTTTTTTCAGTACCGAGTCTAGTTGCAGTGAAAACATCTGCCTTTTGGCTTTTTTACACCAGTCCGTGGCCCACTAACTATCCTGAAAACTGTGTCTCCCTGTTTCTGAACCTTTTTTCTTCTTCATGCCTTTCGGCCAAGAGGAAGAACATTTTTCAGAAACAAACACATTTCTTGGTATTGAAAGAATACCATTTGTAGTTAAAGTTATATCCAAATTACATTTTCAGTCAACAAAATTTAGTCGCGTTAATTTATTTTCTTTGAGTATTGAAACGAGTGGGTTGAAATCTATTTTAATCATGAGAATCTCATAATTAAAAAAACGTTAATTATGATGAGAAAAATTTTGAATTCATTTTAATTTGATTCCCTCTACCATTTTAAAATTAATTCGCTAGTAGCCTGGTAACCTGAGAATAGCATGCCTCAATGGAAAGACGTCTACTACCCTTCATAAGACCAAACAGGCCAATTCCTTTTAATTTTACTATCTAGGTAACTGACCATGCCAAGTAAAATTAAATAGCTGACATAGTTTCGGTCCAGTATATAATAGCAATGACTTAGTTAGAGAGGATACTGTTATATACATTTAAGTGTTACCCATCACCTAATTCTAAATTAATCGTTTCGCAATGAACCCTTCAGTTGGAGAAGTGATCTACACTAACAATTATTCAGAATTATCCCTAAAAGAGATTTGTACTGGCAATACCGCAATTAATCTGTCTGTTGGGAAGGAAAGCCATACTGCCGACACGCAGGGTTTAATTGCATCACCTACAAACTGGTGATGGAGACTGCGGGATTTATCTATAAATAAATTTCTTCTCCCACTTAAATTTTTAAAACATTTTTTAGGGTTATAAAAATCTATTTAATTAAAATAAATTTATTAATTTTGAAAATCACACAATCTGAAAAAATCAAATATCTTTCTGTGTACGCGATTCCAAAGATTCTGATTTATCAAACCATCTTTTCGTGTTTAAATACGTAACAAATAAAATTTAATAAATGTACAGTTTTTCTTTTAGCTTTTCAGCTAAGGTAGTGATTAAAGGCATTTATTTATTTTATTTTTCGTTTCACATTTTTTGAAAAATAATAATTTATTTTTATTAAATATTTTTTATTTAATTAATTTAAAATCCAGAATTAATTCTCACATTTTTTTCAAGATATTTGATTTTAAAAAAACATCTTAAACATGATATTTTGTAAAAAAAAATATCTAAAGTTTTTTTATTTAATTAATTAATTCATTAAAAAAATTTAATTTTATTTTTCATTACAAAATATTTTAATTAAAATCGAATATTTAAATTAATTAAATTAATAAAATAAATAAAACCAATATATATATCATCCACGCAATTAATAATTTAAATGCAAGATATAATAAAAATATATCAATTCAATGATCGAATTAAAACTCTAAAGAGTTTCAGTCACCTGCTGAAAGATAAACTGAAACAGTTCAATCTTTATCAGATTCCTGTATCCTGTTTGTATCAGAACTCCTCGATCAGAAAATTCAAACCAACCAAATAGCTCTTGGGATTGCCAAAATAGTCTATTTTCGTTTGGGATTGGGACTGCCGAAACATTGTTTTCATTTGGAATTGATTGAAAAAACCGCAGCACCTTTTGTTGTATGGAGATTGCGCTGCTGATGCTTCAGTTTGGGACTGCCGTAGGCTTAGACGCTACTGGATTGCGCCAACTTTTTCGGCGCCTGATTGGAAAAATCGCTGCTTCAAACTGAAACAGCCTGGAGCGTTTGGGGACTGCCGTAGCCTTGATTGGGTGTTTGGCGCGGCTTGGACTGTTCTTAAAAAGAAAACTTCTGCTCCATGTTTGGCACTTCTTGTTTGGGAAACAGCCGCTGCTTCTGTTGGATTTCACTGTTTTGAAAACAGTGCTACTGTGCGCACTGTTGGGAACCACTGCTTGCTGAGTTGGAAATCCGGCGCTGCTTGATTAGTGCTTTTTATTATCAAAAAGAATCACCATGATCCTTTTAAAACCCAAGCATCCATTGTGAGTGCGCCGGTGCCATTGATTCGGAAATCACTGCTATGGTTCCAAACTGTGTTCTCCTTGTTTCTTCTTTAATATTTTTTTATTTTATTTAGATTACAAAACAAAACCAGCGCCTGTGATTGTTGAAATCACTGCATTTTTGTCTGAAATAGTTTGCTTTTTCAAGCTTCAAAGCCAAACGGTTTTGAATCTTTTTCTCAAACTTGTTCTTCGACTTGTTTTTCATATATATTTTTTATTATATAAAATAAAATAAAATAAAAACTAAAAACTGAAAAATAATAAATTTTTACAATGATCTTATGCCTCTGTAGAGTTCACAATCAATCTACCACGATTAACTCTCGTGATTAAAAAAAATTAAATTAAATCATCATCCACACATTCAATCAAACATGAAAATAAATGATGATCATAAAATTGGGATTTAGAATACTTGCAAAACAAAGTTAGCAACAGTTCTAAAACTACCTCACCCTGATAACCGTAAACAAAAAAATAAAATGGCACTGATACCAATTTGTAGGAGGCAAAACTGTCAAGATTATTATTTTGTAAATGATTTTCGGTAAAAAATTAACTGGATGGGCAAATGTCGAAATGGGCTCCAGATAAAATTTTTGACGTTTGAACGATCAAAATAAAACATGTGCAATCAAAATTAATTTAGAAGAATACATTTTGTTGATCAATTCTTCAACTACGATTTAATTCTGAGTTGAAACTCCTGTCAGATCTTCTACCATATTCCCGTATGCGATCCTCGAACGTAGTGTGGGCTATGATTAATCGAGAACTCGTACCGGCAGAACCCCGATATATTTAGTCTTGAGAGACAAAATATGATATATCAATGATATAAAACTGGTTCAACCTACTCGCATATATATAAGGCTACATTAGGGACCTGGGGAGTAATTATGAGTAAGACTTCTAGTAGAACACAGATACCTACCAGCAATTTCTGCAATTATGGAAAGACGCAGCGGTTCTGCAATTTTCATAACACACTGAATTACAATTCACACTACTAAAAAACTATAATTGCACTCTGACCCATAATCTCAAAACGTTCTTACATTGAGCTCATGTTATTAAATGCTTACCATTTCTCTCCACGTTAAGATTCCTGATACTCGCCAATTAAATTTAATTACTAAAAATTTAATTTAATCGGCATCTTGATATTCCTTAAGCCCTTTCGCTTAACTTATTTGACCGCAAGATAATTAAATCTACCTGCAGGATTTAGCCCAGTCAAAACTTATAAGCATCCTTAAGGGGGTATCGTCAATCCCGATTTATCGGGATGTGGATTCCGTCAATAATTAATATTTGCCATATAAATAATACCGCTATCCAACTCACCAAAAATATAGACCCATATAAAATTACACCATTTAATGAATCAAAATAATGAATATTAAATATATGCAAATTAATAAATATTTCAAGATTAAGAGAATAAGCACTATTCATAATAACCTTGGGGTGTAAATTAATTTATATAGTCAGTACATAGTTAATTACCCCAAATGTCTCATTCAATACACACAAAGTATACTAGCACAGAGAGTCGGAACAATAGACGACGCTATTATCTGTTCCATGTAACCAAGACAGGCCTACTAAAATTTTGTGTTACAGTCGTACCGATAGTATGTCCATTTCCATCTAAACTATGAACATATAACTTATATTTTACAAGAAACTAAAATCTAATATTCTGTATGTAAGCCGTACTCTACACACCAGATTAAGTACTATACAGAATATTGGGCATCTATGCATATCAAAGAAATGATACATATATATTGCTCATAAAGATTATCATAATATGAAAAATTAATTTTATTAAAATAAAATTTAATACTAAAAATATGATTTTCAGTATACCAACCCTAACAGTTACAAGATTCCCATTTTATTACATCGTCTCATTCATATAGCAATCATCCAATAAGATTCTTAAATTCAAGATATACATTGTGATGCCCCGTCTTTTGGGTACGTCAGGACATATATAAGTATAATTAAGGAGGATATTCTAGCCATTCATTCATAGTTACATATGGTAAGTACTACATCATTAAGAGTTAAGAGATGTTCAAAATGCATAGTGATTATAGTTTTTCCAAAAGATTTAACAAAAATTACAACAAGCCCGTAGAAACTGAACAAAAACGGAAAAAAGGGTGAACTTCAAATTCTTCGATCTGCATTGTCGGGATCAGCTAGCTCCTGCCAGTCACCGGGTTCTTCAAAACCTCAATCTTCCTCGGGTGCAAATTTTTCAAAAAGTTCTTATTCCTCACCTGTGGCACGAATGCCATGAGTCAAATCCAAGAAGCAAACTCCTTAAACCTTCTAATCATACTCACAAAAAAACATTCTACAACGCATATCATATAACACCCAGTACAACTTATAGTCAAGGAGACAGACAAATTTTACAATTACGTCAAGGAAAAACATATATAAAAACAAGTATATAGGTGCGCGATGCAAATGAATGCGATGCAACTAATTTAATTTTTTAATCCAATTTAAACTTAAGTTATTCCAGGTTCTCCCAAATCGAGGTGAACCATCCTAAACCTCATGATCCTAACCACGCTGACCATGTCTTCCGACTGACAAAGAGCATTCCTTAAGCCATGGGATGACTACGTAGCAGACTAAGTGTCCAGTCGGGTCATCACTGATGGCAAGGGCGTGGACATGTCAACACTTTAGGCTCTTGATTCTCAGATCAAGGTCAAACACAGGATCACGAAATTTAACTCCTATTATTAAGCTGTGAGACCTGGTTAAGTTTTATTTTCATAATGTTTATTCCATGTGTTGGTTAATATTTCATCATTTTAGAACAGCATATGTTTATATGTGTTTTTATGCTCGTTCGAGTTTTGATATGGCAAGTTTGGTTGGTTTGTTTTTCTCCGTCGTTCAGTCGACTAAAGTGGGTCGTTCAGTCAACTGAACTGCCCGAGAGTGGGTTTAGTCGACTAATGTAGAGGACTCAGTCCACTGACCTGTGTTGGTGAAAAATTCTTAAATTCCAGTAGCTTTTCAGTCGACTGAATGGTGCTCTTCAATTGACTAACTTCCTACTTGGGCAGGGCCTATAAATATCAGCCTTGGCTAGATATTTTGGTTAGATATTTTTTAACCTTTATCTTGCTAGCTAAGTTTCTTTCTTTCCAAACAAAACCTCCACCTTCTCTTTAGTTTTTCGGTGAGCCCGGGCTTGGTTTTTGGCGATTGAATAGCAAATTCTTAGTATCCGTGCTGGGGGCTTTGTGTTCATCCAAATGGAATCTAGTTTCAATGAAGTTTGTTTTTCACTAGAGTTTGAGGCGTCAAGTTTTTAACTCAACGAGGTAGGATCTTAGACTATCTTGTCTTTAAAAGGTGCTACATGCGATTATATACTTTTTTACTGTTTAAAAATGCTATAAATGTCATATTTTGTATTTAAACCATGTTCGTCCTGGCAAAAAGCATGTTTTGCATATCTTTTGGTTTATTACATGTTGGTGGACGTGTGGATGTTCGTGGTTTTTAAAAAGATGATTTGAAAACAGAGGGTGTTATGTAAAGTTATGAAAGCCTAATTTTGGGAGGCTTGGGGCTAATCCTCGGGGTTGAGTCACGGTTTTGAATGTTTCGGTTGAAATGGTGAAATCTTTGAAAGATGTTGGTCATTTTTCCTTGATTAGGAATGACGTGGCAAAAGGTCGTTGGATGTTTTGTACAAGATTAATGTATGCTTTTAAATGTTTTTGTAATCGAGCTACGTGTTGATTTTTAATGATTCGAAAGATGTGTCGTGACAGTGCGTGTGTATTTGGACCGCCATTGCACCTCGGTAAAAGTTTCAAAATTTTGCATATGTAGATGCATCGCTCCTTCAGGTTAATCCCCGTAAATGAAGTGGTTGCCCTAATGGGAGGCATGCGTTGTCGTGACTCCGTATAGAACTTGGCATTACCTAATGGGTCTTTGTATGGCTTAGTTCTAGGGTAATGGGCAAGAGTCTATAGTGGTTACCTTTGTCCCAAGTGTGACAGAGTCGGTACAGAGGGATCTTTGTCGATTGTGCAAACTGAGTGGAAAATAAAGTTTTGTTACTATTTTTCTTTAACTGTTGGACGTTATTTGCATTGTCTGAAATGCGTGGTTTTAAGGATGGAAAATTTTTTTGATGCTCGTGTAGTCGAGTCAATTTTATGCTATGTGATTTCATATCCTGCTTTACTTCATTATAGTTTGTTCTTATTGGGCTTTGGCTCATGTTGTGGGATTTTAAAAACCTTTTTCAGGTGATTATGATCACGAGAGATGGTCTTGTGGAGCCCAAGGAGGCATAAGACATTTCGTAGTTTTCTATTTTGTTATGAAAATCATGTACAATTTACATGTATTGCTTGTTCTTGGAAGCATATTTTCTAAGCCTTGAGGTGATATATTATGCATGTATGGAATGTATGTTTGTTTTGAGAGAGGAACCTTGGGTTGTTAGTGGTTTCGTTGTTCTGGTTTGAGGATAACCCTTTGTTTACAAAATGGCATGTTTTGATAATTGTTTTACAATTAAAATCTCGTTTTCGTTTTGATCGTCGACCCGTTTGAGTTCAGGCAGTTTGGTGGATCATTGTATCCCAAATGGTTGTTCCGTGGGCTTTTCACGTGACCCGAGTTTTGGGGCATGACTACTTGGTAACAAAGCTTTGGGTTCGAATACCTAAGAGCCGTGGGAAGAGGGTGCATCACCTTGTGAGAAAAGTTGTGTGTGCTTGGTTGCATGTGTTTAAGTGTTTTTACAATATGAGCATGATAGCTTGTTGAGCATGAGAATGTTGTGTATACGTAAGTATGGAGGTTGGAACTTAGAATTGATTAGTCTTGCCTCCGGGCTTTTGGATTAACAAACTTGGAAGCCAAGTTAACAATGCGTTTGGCTGACGTATTTTCTAGCAAGAAATTTAAGTGGGTTATCCAAATTGATGCATCATTCTTGTAGGTTCTCCTCGATTTGTGAGATGTGTTTGCATGATCTTGAATGGTTATGTGTTAGCATGATTATGTATTTTATGTTAGTAATAACATGACGGATGAAAGCTTATGTTGTTATGTTGCCTTCGTATAGAAGTTATGTTCTCGCGGGGAGGACAATGCCGTGGTCGAGGCTGTGACCGTGGTTTAGGCCAAGGGGATGTGCCAATCCCTGATGCTGGGGATGTTAATGCTCCCCAAGGACCTGTTGATGGGCTAGACTTGCTGCGTGAGATGGTAGGCTCCATCCGTCAGCTAGCCGAGGCTGCTCGGGGGACGGAGAGAGTACCCGAGTTGGGGGCGACTGTCCCAATGCGTGAGTTTCGACGCCGTAACCCTCCTATCTTTTTCGGGGACCCCAATCCCAAGGTGGCCACAGAATGGTTGGAGCTTATGACCAGGATTCTGGATACACAACAGATAGTTGAGGATGATCTGAGAGTTACATTCGCTGCATTCCAACTGAGAGGGAATGCCCATGAGTGGTGGAAGTTTGCCAGAACTATAGTAATGGCACATGGGATGCTTTTACAAAGGTATTTCTAGAAAAGTACTTTTCCGAGTCCTTGAGAGATCTTTATCTAGGGGTGATGACTGTGGCACAGTACGAGGCAGAGTTTACCAACTTGTCCTATTTTGCACAAGAAAGTGTGGCTACAAATGAGCTGTGTAAAAAGAGATTTGAAAAGGGTTCGAGACCCATGATCCGAGATCGAGTGGCGACATTGAGGATGCGCGTCTTTACAGAATTGGTGAAAACAGCCATTACTGTGAAAAATACCCTGAATGAGACACGCAAGTCTAGAGAGAGTAGAAACCAGCGGTACGGAGGAGGTGCGCAATTTCAAGGGTGCAGGACCAAGCGCTAGAGGTCGTCTGGTCCGAGTTCTCATCCTATAGGATAATCTCAGTAGCATTTTTCTACACCAGCCCCCTCAATGGCTTTGACAGGAAGGCCAGAGCAAAGAGAGCTCATTTTTTATCGATGTAGGTAGCTAGGGCATCGTGTGTTGGAGTGCCCATAAAAGAGGCAATTTTAGGGTTTAGTGCCCGTTACCGTTCAGTCACAGGGGATTGAGCCACCGATTTGTTATGGATGTGGCCAGTCGAGGCACATCTATAGGAACTATCCTCGAGGAGGAAGTGTACGGAGTACGACAGGTGCACCAGTTTTCTGCCCATACAGGAATGACAGATTTATCAGCAGCCTGTGGCTCAGATGTCTAAGACTACAGACGGGGGTGCCTCAGTATAGTCAGTACAACAATTGACAATCCAAGGCTACGATGGACAGACTAGAGCACCGCAGGGCAAAGTATATGCCCTTATTGATCCCAGTTCTTCTAAGGCACCAGTCGTGCCTGATGCTACAGCTACTACATCAATGATCAGAGGTACTCTCTTAGTGTATAGATCATGGGTCAGTGTTCTTATCCACACGGGAGCATCGCATTCCTTTATTTCATCTATTTTTGCATCTATTTTGAGGTTTGAGACAAATTCGTTGGGTAGTACATTGTGTGCAAAGGCGCCGATCGGTGGAAATGTGGTAATGGGTCGAGTTTATAGATCCTGTGAATTAGAGGTCGTCGATCACTGTTTAGAGTTTGATTTTATCATTTTAGACATGACCATGTTTGATATCATCCTAGGGATCGACTAGCTGACCACCTATCGTGCCTTTATCGATTGCGATCGACGGAGGGTATCGATTTGTACGCCTGAGGGTGATTGTTTTTGTTTTGTGGGCGATCGGGACGAGGGTTTGGTGTCAATGCCTGGTGTTGTTCGGAACCAAGGGAACTTGGGTTTCCTCTTTTTTTCTCCCATGTTGGATGAGGCAGTTGGGGTTTGAGGGGAGTTTCCCCTATAGTTTGTGACTATCTAGATGTCTTTCCTAACGATCTGTTTGAGTTGCCATCGAGTCGTGAGGTAGAGTTTTCTATCAATCTTGTTCCGAGAGCTATCCTATTTCGATGCCATCTTATCATTTTGTATAGGCTGAGTTGCGAGAACTCAAGGTACGGCTTCAGGAGTTGCTTGATAAGGGGTTTGTACGTCTGAGTACGTTACCGTGGGGAGCTCTAGCTCTTTTTGCTAAAAAGAAAGATGGGTCCTTGAGGTTGTGTATTGACTACAAGAAATTGAATCAAGTAATGGTGAAAAACAAGTATCCTATGCCGAGGATTGATGACTTGTTTGATCAACTAAAGGGTTCGAGTTGCTTTACAAAGATTGATTTGAGGTCAGGGTATCATCAGTTGAGGATTAGGGATGAGAACCTACTGAAGACCACCTTTTTGACTCGTTATGGTCACTATGATCTCTTGGTTATGCCATTCGATTTAATGAATGCTCTTGCGACATTCATGGGCTTGATGAATCATATCTTTCATCCATATTTGGATAATTTTGTGGTTGTGTTCGTGGATGATATTCTTATCTACTCACCCATGAGGGAAATGCATGAAGAACACCTACGTATTATTCTATAGCTTTTGAGAGAACATCGTCTGTATGCGATGTTTGAGAAGTGTGAATTTTAGATGCCTAAGGTAAGATTTCTTGGACATATGGTATCGAGGGATGGAGTATCAGTGGATTCTTTGAAGACTAACGTAGTGATGGGTTGGGAAAGACCAAAAAATGTATTTGAGATCTGTAGCTTTTTGGGCTTGACAGACTACTACTGGCAATTCGTGAAAGATTTTTTCTAGACTTGCCGCGCTAATAACACATTTTATGCAAAAGGGAATTAAGTTCACTTGGAACAAGCCCTATGAGTTGGCATTCCAAGAGTTGAAGAAGAGGTTGACCAGTGCACCAGTGTTGTTTATTCCAGAATGAGGTTTGGGTTACACAGTGTATTGTGATGCGTCACATGATGGTTTGGCTTGTGTTTTGATGCAGGAAGACAAGGTTGTGGCTTATAGATCTCGACAATTGAAGACCCATGAGAAGAACTATCCAACACATGATTTGGAGTTGGCAGCCGTAGTGTTTACCTTTAAGGCATGGCAGCACTATCTTTATGGTGAGCATTTTGAGGTTTTCTTCGATCACAAGAGTTTGAAATATTTATTTTCACAGAAGGACCTGAATCTACGCCAACGACGGTGGATGGAGTTTATGGAAGATTATGACTTTGAACTGCAGTACCATCCAGGGAAGGCCAATGTTGTGGTCGACACTCTTAGCAGGAGATCTTGTTGTTCGTTAGCTTCCATTGCCATACGAGAATGGGACATGCTTGGGGAGGTTGGTGAGTTTGATCTATGTCTCGGGGAGACAAGGAATGATACGACATTATTTTTCATGGTTTCGCGACCTATGTTGGTTGCTTCTGTGCTGGAGGCTCAGCAGATAGATTAAGAGGCTCAGATGTTACAGGATCGTATTGCTAGTGGAAAAGACACCACGGGATGGGTTATAGGTACGAATTAGAGTTTGAGATTGGTAGGGAGAGTGTTTGTACCAGAGTCATACCGTGCCGATGTACTACGTGAATTTCATCATTCTTGTCTTGTAGTACACCCGGACGGCACCAAGATGTACCATAACCTGCACCATCAGTTCTGGTGAAAAGGAATGAAGAGAAATGTGATTCAGTTTGTTTTTCGGTGCCTTACTTGTCAGCAGGTAAAGGCGAAACATCAGAGACCAGCAGGGTTGTTACAGCCGTTGCTAGGATCCGAATGGAAGTGGGAGAACATCACGATGAACTTTGTATCGGGATTTCCTAGATTGCCTAAGGGACATGACACTATTTGGGTTATAATCGATAGGCTGACGAAGTCTGCACACTTTCTTTCCATTCGCATGAAGGATTCTGTAGACAAACTGAGTAGACTGTATGTCAGTGAGATTATTCGGTTACACGGAGTACCTGTATCTATTGTTTTCGACCTAGACTCGCGCTTTACATTGCACTTTTAGCAAAGTCTTCAGGTGGCTTTGGGGACAAGCTTGGCGTTCAGCACTACTTTTCATCCGTAGACGGATGATCAATCCGAGCAGACCATACAGATCTTAAAGGATATGTTGTGAGCTTATGTGTTTAATTTTTGGGGTTCTTGGGAAGATCACCTACCATTAGCAGAGTTTGCGTATAACAACAGTTATCAGTCCAGCATTGGGATGGCACCTTATGAGGCCTTATATAGTATGCCGTGTAGGTCACCGTTGTGTTGGACAGATGTGGGAGAGACCGCAGTTTTGGGGCCCGACTTGGTGTGGGAGACGACAAAAAAGATCGCTATAATTTGCCAACGTTTAGTGACGGCTCAAAGTCGTAAAAAGAGCTACGCTGATCAAAGGAGAACACCTTTGGGGTTTGAGGTAGGGAATCACGTGTTTCTGAAAGTCTCGTCACGTCGAGGTTTGATGAGATTTGGCCGTAGCAGGAAGATATCACCGTGTTTTATTGGGATGTTTGAGATCCTTGAAAGGATTGGGGAGGTGGCATACCGTCTGGCTTTACAACCTCAGTTGGCATTTGTGCACGTGTTTCATGTTACCATGCTTCGGATGTATAAGCCCGACCTGTCACATGTGCTGGATTAGGCTGAGTTACAAGTGGATGAGAATGCTACTTATGAGCAGCGACCTGTGAAGATCATGGACACGAAGGAGCAAGTGTTAAGAGGGAGGACCATTGCGTATGTCAAGGTTCTATGTCTTTATCACAGAGTCGAAGAAGCAACGTGGGAACTTGAGGCCGATGTTCGTGTTAGATATCCGGTGCTGTTTGCTTCGTGGCCCTATTTCGAATTTCATGGGCAAAATTCCTTTAAGGGGAGGAGAGTTGTGAGACTTGGTTCTGTTTTATTTTCATAATATATATTCGATGTGTTAGTTATTGTTTCATTGTTTTAGAACAGCATATGTTTATACGTGTTTTTACGCTCGTTCGAGTTTTGATATGGCAAGTTTCGTTGGTTTTTTTTTCTCCGTCGTTCAGTCGTCTGAAGTGCGTAGTTCATTTGATTGAACTGCTCGAGATTGGGTTCAGTCAATTGATGTGGAGGACTCAGTTGATTGACCTGTGTCGGTGAAAAATTCTTGAATTCCAATAGCTTTTCAGTCGACTGAATGGTGCTCTTTAGTCAACTGAATTCCTGTTTGGGCAAGGCCTATAAATAGGAGCCTTGGCTAGATATTTTGGTTAGATATTTTCAAACATTTATCTTACTAGCTAAGCTTCTTTCTTTCCAAACAAAACCTCCACCTTCTCTCTAGTTTTTCGTGGGGCCCAAGCATGATTTTTGGCGATTGGATAGCGAATTCTTAGTATCCGTGTCGGGAACTTCGCGTTAATCCAGACAAAATCTTGTTTTAACGAAGTTCATTTTCATCAGAGTTCGAGACATTAAGTTTTTAACTCAACGAGATAGGATCCTAGACTATCTTCTCTTTAAAGGGTGCTACATGCGATTATATGCTTTTTTACTGTTTAAAAATGCTATAAATGTCGAATTTTGTATTTAAACCATGTTTGTTTGGGAAAAATGCATGTTTTGCATATCATTTGGATTATTACATGTTGGTGGATGTATGGATGTCTGTGGTTTTCAAAAATGTGATTTGAAAATGGAAGGTGTTATGTAAAGTTATAAAAACCTAATTTTGGAAAGCTTGGGGCTAATCCTCGGGGTTGAGTCGCGGTTTTGAATATTTCAGTTGAAACGGTGAAATCTTTTGAATATTTCAGTTGAAACGGTGAAATCTTTGAAAGATGTTGGTCATTTTTCCAAGATTAGGAACGACATGGCGAAAGGCCAATGAATGTTTTGTACATGATTAATGTATGGTTTTAAATATTTTCGTAATCGAGTTACGTGTTGGTTTTTACTGATTCGATAGATGTGCCGTGACAGTGCGTGTGTATTTGGGCCGCCATTGCTCCTAGGTGAAAGTTCAAAAATTTTGCGCAAGTAGGTGCTTCGCTCCTTCGGGTTAATCCCCATAAATGAAGTGGTTGCCCTAGTGAGAGGCGTGCGTTGTTGTGACTCCATACAGAACTTGTCATTACCTAGTAGGTCTTTGTATGGCTTGGGTCTAGGGTAATGGGCAAGAGTCTATAGTGGTTATCTTTTTCCCGAGTGTGACAGAGTTAGTACATAGGGATCTTTGTCGGTTGTGCGAATCGAGTGGAAAATAATGTTTTGTTACTGATTTTCTTTAACTGTTGGACGTTATTTGCATTGTATGAAATGCGTGATTTTAAGGATGGAAAATCGTTTTAAGGCTCGTGCAGTCGAGTCAATTTTATGCTTTGTGATTGCATATCCTGATTTACTTCATTATAGTCTGTTCCTATTGAGTTTCGGCTCACGTTGTGGGATTTTCAAAACCTTTTTTCTGGTGATTGTGATCACGAAAGATGATCTTGTGGAGCCCTAGGAGGCGGAAGACTTTTCGTAGTTTTCTATTTTGTTATGAAAATCATGTACTATTACATGTATTGCCTGTTCTTGGAAACATGTTTTGTAAGCCTTGAGGCGATATATTATGCATGCATGGAATGCATGTTTGTTTTGAGAGAGGAACCTTGGGTTGTTAGTGGTTTCGTTGTTTCAGTTTGAGGATAACCTTTTGTTTACAAAATAGCATGTTTTGATAATTGTTTTACAAATAGAGTCTCATTTTCATTTTGATTTTCGACTCGTTTGAGTTCGGGCGGTTTGGTGCATCATGGTATCCCAAATGGTTGTTCCGTGGACTTTTCACGTGACCCGGGTTTTGGAGCGTGACATGCGCCATCGAACCACCTTCACCAAAATACAAATATTTCAACAATGTGCATTTAGCACTGGGGGCAAAAACATCTAAAAATAAATCAGGACATATAGCCAATATCACAATATTCCTAAATATTCAAATTTTTAAGAATTCCAATTCTATCAATCCAAGTATCAAGCCTACGGTTCATTTCCATTCTTCCAAAAAAATATAAAGAAATAAATTTGATGAACCCCGTAAACCCAACCCAATAATGACTTAATATGACTTATGCAACTGGTATTTATAATTCACAAGTACAAATTGATCATGTCTTAGGCTAAAATGACATATATATATATATATATATATATATATATATATATATATATATGTTTGTATACTTTGTATAGAATTGTAAAATTATAAACATGAAGTACTAGTATATGAAGCATGAGTTACAACTTATAAAACATGGATTCAATTTAGCAACATGAATTCTAATCATCAATTAATCAATCTTATACACTAATCATCCAATATAACTTAATTAAAGCCTCTACTTTAAGTCCCACATCATAACATGTCGTTATACATTTAACAAAAATTAAGGTAAATGTTCAAGTGTCAATTTAAAAAGTATAATAGGTGTTTTGGGTACCTAGACATGGAGTTAAGTTCTGATTTTTGGACACCATTTGGATAAAAATATTTTCTACCACTTTTATGTTTAACACTAAGGTTAGATCCTAGGGTACATGGGTCATTTAGTTCATTTAAAAGAACATAATTCAGCACTTTACAAAGAAAAGTACAAAATTTTGGCCTTTGTTGGTCTCGGCTTTGGGGCATCAACTCAGGGGCTATGATTCTGATATTTGGATATCTTATAGTTTAAGGTGTCTCCAACAAGTTTCATATTTTGTGCTAAGACTAGTTGTTTGAAACAAATTAATGATTGTGGCCATTTTATAAAATGAGTTTAGTCAGCTAATAAAGGTTGAGCAGAACCTGGTTTCAACAGAGAATGCATAAACCTTTTGGTGGATCATCCGAGGGTATTAAGGGCTAATTCCGGGTCAGTACATAGTTTGGTATGTTAGCTACATTTGTCATGAAAGCCACTTTTGGATTTGGTCACTAAAAGCATAGGTTGTTAGTCATGCAGAAACATGTGACAGAGAACTCTGTCAGTCATAGATTTACAACAGTGGTCTTGAGGAGGGTTTTGACCTATCATATCTCTATATTATAGGCTCCTTTTGCTAAACAGCACGATAAACATGTTATCTTCAGGTTTCATGTTTTAACCTAAGCTCGGTTCTCATTTTAAGCTAGGGTTTTTATGTCTGCAATTCATAGTGGTTAAAATCTCACACTTATTAGTAAAAATGGTGTATCTCGAGTTCTACCCAAAAAAATCACTTCAAACGAATTTCGTATGAAAGATAACTTCACAATCTAGGTCTGGACATGAAAAGCACACTTAGATTATATTTTTACAATTAGTTATGATAGATCAAAGCTGAGGACAGAAAGTTAAAACAACTAGAAAAATAGGCTCTTTAGGGTTTGGTGTCCTAGCTCATAACATGTTAAGATTTAGTTTCTTTTCTTAGCATGCATGTACTTTATACATATATATATCAAAGTTCCAGAATATATACAAGTTGTTTAAACTCAAAAATAGCCACATGCATCCACACCTAATGTCATACTAAATATAAAGTACCAATATTTTTTCATCACAAAGCCTTTTTATTTGATATTTTGATTATTATTCTTGTTTGCATTTTAAGAAATGAGTTGAAGAAGATTTTTGTGTGTGATTAGCAGATGGTTTAGGGGGTTACTTACTTGCTTTGGTTGCTCTAAAGGTTGAAGGATGTATGGACTTAGCTTTAGAGTATCCCTTGCTCCTTCTTTCTTCCTTCTTTCTTTCTCTCCAAGAACACTTACAAAAATTTTTAAACTCTCTCTCTCACTATGTTGCACAAAAATATGAAGAAGAAGAGAGTGGGTTTAGGTATATTTTTATAGAAAAATTGGTAGGTTAATTATTATAGCATAAGCTTTATTTTAAATTTTTCTCAATTTCCATTGGTTACATGGGAGGTGGACTTCTTTTGAGAATTGATTTTTCAAATTTTTGCAGAGGGAAAGTCTGCTAGGGCTTTTTGGGGCAAACCAAAATCTGGTCTTGTATTAATTTAGGGTTTAAATGATTTTTTATACCATTTTATGCATGAAAACGCCTAAAATATTAATTTTGTGTATTTTTTGGTGTTTTAACCTATTAAAACCTATTATTTTAGTGTGTTTATGATTGATTTAGTATTCCCATGAATTATCATAATTTTTATAGCAATTGATTAAATAGGTGTAAGCTTTTAAGTCAAATAAAACTAGTTTGACAAAAATTAACATTTTGACTTATTTATTATGTAAGAACTTTAAATAATAATTTGTTTGCTTTTGTTGACCAATATTATTATATTATTATGTATATTACATGTTTAAAAAGTCTTGGATCATAATAATGCTTAATTTGTACAAATATTTCTCATTTTTGAACTTAAAAGGCAAAAAGTGACTTTTTATGCACAAATTCCAAGGTGGCCGGCCATTCAAGGGTATTTTTGTTATTTTTGTTGTTATTTTATCTTTTGTTATTTAATTGTACCTAAATATCTAATTTATGGTGTCCACGTGTCAAAATTTAAATTTTTAAGACTTTTTGTCGTACTAAGGGCAAAATAGTCATTTTACCCTAATTATGAGAATTTTTTATTTTTAATCTTATATTTCATGCTATTCACTTAATTTAGGATGTCACAAGACTTCTCTAAGTATTAGGGCTTCTCTTATGAGTATTTGGTCTTTTTAGGATTTTTCGGATCGAATTAAAATTTCGGGTTAAGTTAGGGTTTCTGAACTTTCAGCGATCTAAGATCTTGTTAGCTTACCATCGCTACTACTAGCGTTTGGGCTGGATCACTACACGAGTCGTTACAAACTGGGTTGTTACAACTACCGTCCAAAATCACCGATTAACTTACCCTAAGAATTAAAAACTCTAAAATAGAAAGAAAGCCCTCTAACCTCGAAGATCATTAAGTTATCCTAAGAATACTCACTCAAAACCCTAAAGAGTTAAACTTAGAAATGAAACTCTGAGCCCCAAACCCTTCTTAAGAAATGCAGACAAGGCTTCGTAACTTTTCATGTCCAACAATCTATATGTATTATCCTATTACTGCAAAACCCGACTCCCAAATCCAAAGAATAAGAAAATCAAACCCATGCTTCAACGTGAAAAGAAAATTATACTCAAAGACCCAAATCCCATGACTTTCAATAATCACACTTCGACCGCAAGTCTTTAAGATAACTATACTTTCATCATAAGACACCAAAGTTAAAAGCAAGTTATCAATGTCGTAAGAAGACACTTAAATTTTCATCCATATTACACCTAAGAGTTTCTAAAACTCTTAGTATCAATAATGACACACTAGTCTATCACATCTTTAAAATTTCACAAAAGTCTCTAGGATATTTCTCACCCATAATTCTCTACAACCAATATTA
>JAUMHN010297860.1:0-18632 GCA_032360265.1 Heliamphora ciliata
TTGACGGCCGCCACAATGAACATGGCGGTCGCCACTTCTGGCAATGACTTAGGCAACAAGTTATCGATAGTTTGGTACAATTTCATTAGTTTCGGAGATTTTGAAGGTTTTTCATGACTGGGTTCAAATACCGAGCTTAGATCACCTCCTAAGGATCGTACTGAGGCACTATTCCACCTGTTTTTATTATCGGATTTGCCTAATATTAGGCGGGGTCAAATTGGGGTGTCTACAGCTGCCAACTCCAGATCATGTGTCGGGTAATTCCTCTCGTGTGTCTTCAGCTGTCGCGAGCCATAGGCTACGACCTTACCTCCCTGCATCAATACACAGCCCAAACCGTCAAATGATGCGTCACAATACACTGTATACCCCCGACCTCACTCAGGAATAATCAACACTGGCGCACTGGTCAATCTCCTCTTCAGCTCTTGGAAAGCTGACTCACAGGAATCACTCCACACAAAGCTGACTCCTTTCCGCGTCAGACGCGTCATCGGTGCTAGAAGCCTTGAGAAGTCCCTGGCGAACCGCCGATACGCCGATAATAACTTCCCAAACCCAGAAAATTACGGATCTCAAAGACGTTCTTCGATCGTTGCCAATCCATCACGGCATCGGTCTTCGAAGAGTCTACTGATACACCATCCTTAGACACCACGTGCCCAAGGAATCTCACCTCTGTCATCCAGAACTCGCACTTCTCGAACTTCACATACAATCAATGTTCTCTTAGAAGCTGTAAGACAATATGCAGATGCTCCTCATGCATCTCTCTCGTGGGTGAATAGATAAGAATGTAATCCACGAACACGACCGCAAAACTGTCCAGGTAGGAGTGGAAGATACGGTTCATCAGATTCATAAATGTAGCAGGAGCGTTCGTCAGACCAAACGGCATGACCAGAAACTCGTAATAACCGTAGCGAGTCCGAAAGGCGGTCTTCGCTATGTCCTCATCCCTAATCCTAAGCTGATGATACCCTGACCTCAAGTCAATCTTCGAAAAATAGCGCGATCCCTTTAGCTAATCAAACAGGTTGTCAATCCTCAGCATCGGATACTTGTTCTTCACCGTCACCTGATTCAGCTTCTTGTAGTCTATACATAGTCTCAACGACCCATCCTTCTTCTTCATGAACAAAGCTGGCGCTCCCCATGGCGACGTACTCGGCCATACAAACCCTTTGTCCAGCAACTCCTGCAACTACACATTGAGTTCTCGTAATTTAGCCGGTGCAAAGCGATAGGATGGCATAGAGATAAGAGCAGTTCCTGGAACAAGGTCAATGGAGAACTCCACATCACAGCTCGGTGGCAACTCAAACAGATCGTCAGGAAAAATGTCTGGATAGTCACACACCATAGGGGGTAACTCCTCTCAAACCTCCACTGGTACATCTAATTTAAGAGTAGAAAAGAGAGAACCCAAGTTCCCTCGAACTCGCGCGGCACCTGGTACAGACACCAAGCCCTCATCCCGATCACCCACAAAGTAGAAGCAGTCACCCTCAGGCGTAAAGATCGACACACTCCGTCGCTCACAATCTATATAGGCACGGTAGGTAGTCAGCCAGTCCATTCCTAGGGTGACATCAAACGTGGTCATGTCTAGAATGATAAAATCAAATACTAAACAACGACCGACGACTCCTAACTCGCAAGATCTGCAAACTCTACTCAACACCACATTCCCACTAATAGGGGTCTCTACACTCAATGCACTACCCAGCAGGTCTATCCGTAATCCCAAAGTAGATCCAAAAGCAAAAGGGAGAAAAGAATGTGATGCTCCTGTGTCGATGAGAACACTGGCTTATGATCTAAAGACTAGAAGAGTACCTCTAATCATGGCTAGAGTACCTACAGCATCAAATGTAACAGGTGCTTTGGAAGCACCGCGATCAGCAAGAACATAAGCCCTGGCCTGTGAAAGTCTGGTCTGCCCACCATAACCCTGAGTCGACGGCTGCCTCACTGACAGAGCTGAAGCACCTCCTTCCATAAACCTAGAAGTCTGGGCCCTAGGCTGCTGCGGAGCCTGTCACCTCTGTACAGATGAAGTAACTGACGCTCCTGTCGCACCTTAATCATTTCCCTCTCCTGGATAAGATCTGTGAATATGCCCGGATTGACCACACCCAAAACAAATAGGTGGGCCTCTCGCCTGTGACTAGACGGGCGCTGAACTCTGAGCCTGGCCCTTATGCGGGCACTCAACTGAACAATGTCCCGGCTGTCCACATCGATAGCAAATCAACCCTCTCTGCTCTGGCCTTCCTGTCGAGGCCACTGAAGGTGTAGGTGCAGACGACTGTGGCTGATATGATCCAGCAAAATGAGAACTAGGTCCAGACGACCTCCGGCGCTTGTTCTTGCGCCCCTGAGACTCTACATCTCCACTGCCCTACTGGTTCTTACCCTCTCTGATCTAGCAGCTATCTGCCAACGAGTTCTCTACCCAGATAGCAGCTTCCACCAGCTTGATGTACACCTCCACATCTAAAACTAAAACCCTATCCTTGATAGCAGGTCGAAGTCCTCTCTCAAACCTCCGAGTACGCAACTCCTCGGTTGATACCATCTCTGGTGCAAATCGCGACAGATTCACGAACCTGGCCTCATACTGGACCACAGACAGATTCCCCTGAACAAGGGAGAGGAACTCCTCCCGGTAAGTATCTCTCGAAGATCTCGGGAAATACTTTTCCAAGAAAACTCTTGTGAAAGCAGCCAACGTCTCATCTATAGTGGTCTTGGCGAACTTCCACCACTCTCTAGCATCTTCCCGCAGTTGGAACACCACCAACTTTACCCGCAAAGCATCCTCCTCGATATCCAGAGTATCAAAGATATACGTGGTCACTTCCAACCACTCAGTAGCAACTTTGGGGTCCGGCTCCCCAGCAAAGGTTGGAGGTTCCAACTACCGAAACTCTCTCATAGCCACAGAAGCCCGTGGCTCAGGAACTCGTACACTAGCCCTAGTCACTTCTGCCATAACTCGGATAGTAGCAAGCATCTCCTGGACAACGTCAGCACCGCCCACTTATTCCTGTGGGGCATGAACGTCTCCCTCTTCTGGAACCTGAATATAAGCACGACCTCGGCCACGGCCTCGACCACGACCCCGTCTCTGCACTCCCCGCGTGGACATAATTCTATATAAAGCAATGTAAACAGGATAAGTTTTCCTATAGTAGGTTACTATGTATCATAAACACTTAATCAAGCTATCACATAGCCACGTAAGATTATGCAAACACATCTCAAATACTGAGGAGAACTAACAAAACAGACGCGCCAATTTGGATAACGTATTCAGACTCCTTGCTAGAATACATGTCGGCCAAACGCGCTTCAAACTTGGCTTCCAAATATGTCTAACCAAAAGCCCGAAGGCAAGACTAGTCAATCCTGAGATTCAATCTCCATATACACGTATACACAACGATCATGCTCAGAAAGCTATTAACATGTTATAAACCGACGTTTAAACACATGCAAGCAAGCATATACATTCAACCTCACCAGGTGATAAACCCCCTTTTCCCATAGCTCTTAGGTATTCGAACCCAGAGCTCTAATACCAAGTTGTCACCCCCCAAAACCCAGGGTCACATGAAAATCCATCAAACACCAGTTTTATAAAAAATTAGTTTTTATACATTCAAATCCACCTGTTGAAATCACAAGAAAACCCAGTATGCATCTCTCATAAACAGTAAATATCCTGTATAACATGCATAAGTATATCGCCTTATGGCGTACAAAACTGCCTTTAGGGACAGGCATACCAAAAAGGAAAACTACTACAGCCTTCCATTATCCGTCAGCACGAGCATCACTAGATCTACTCAAGATCATCATCCAAAGCATCACCTGAAAAATAGTTTTACAGGAAAGTTCCACCAGTGAGCCGAAGCCCAATAGAAACAGACAATAAAGCTGTAAAGTAGGAAATATGCAATCATATAGAGTGGGAGCGAACTCAACTACAAAACCGCAAAAGTTTTCCATCGCAAACCCATAAGTTTTCCCATCAAACTAAACCAGTCTCCTAAAATGGTATTATTAACATAAAACCCATGTTTTCATCCTTCAAACCATGTGTTGCAAATAGTGCAAATAAACCACCACAGTTAAGGAAAAACAGTAATCAAAACATCGTTCCCTCACGGAATGTACCATCGTGGAAAAAGAATATGATCCTATGTACCGACTCCATCACACGACAGAGGTAACAACGATAGACCCTTGTCCAGTATCTAATCCCCATACATCATGGGACCGGTAAGATACACACAAGTTCTATACGGAGCACCATAACGTAACCACCCAATTTACGGGTGACAACCCGAGGGTACAGAGCACCCAACTCAATTTACAGAGACTAACTTGAAGGTACAAAGCACCTACGCTGTGCACGTTTTTGAACTTACACATAGGGCAACTCGTGCCAAATACGCGTCATCCCGATACATCAAGATAATCTTCTAAAAATCGAACCGTAGCTCAACTACGAAAAATATTTCACAATTGTACATTATACATGTATATACAGATCCATCCATCAACATGGAGATCAATAAAACATTTTCAAAATGTTTTTTCTCGTTTTCAAAAAAATGTTTCAAAAACTGAGACTCAACCCGGAAGGCGAGGTCCAAACCTCCAAAACACCAAGTGTTGAGATTTTTCACAAAACTACCATTTTCCACTGTTTTCAAGAAAACCCTTTGAAAATCATAATACCATATGTCATGCAGTACTATAAGCCAAGAAAAGTTAACAACTTGCTTTCTATCAGAAAAATAAGGCTTAAACAAAAAATATGACATTTGATGCATTGTCTACCCGTTGAAAACACATATAATTGCATATAACACCCTCATAATAGCAGTAGGTCTAGAATCCTACCTCGTTGGGTCAAAACCCGATACCTAAAAAATCAGACCTCGTCGAAACGAGAATCTGACCGGATGAGCGCGAAGCTAACAACGTAGATAGCAAGGATCCATAAGCTGATCGTCGAAAACTAGGCTCGGGCGGGTAAAATATGTAGAGAGAGGGCAGAGAGAATGAAAGAAACAAATATTTTCCAAACGTCTCAACCACTGGAATACTTATAAGCTGGCCAAAAAAGTAGTTCAGTCGACTGAAGAGGCCACTTCAGTCGACTGAAGCTCCTCGAAAAACATGAACCGCCACAGTTCAGTCGACCGAACCCCCTTGGTTCAGTTGACCGAACTCAAGAAAATAGGTTCAGTCGACCGAACTCAACAGTCCAGTCGACCGAACCCAACAGTCCAGTCGACCGAACCCCAAAGATTCAGGCTACTGGTTTTTGGTCTCGATTTTACATTCTAGGGCCAACCAAACAAGCCTAAACAAGGTCCGAGAAAGCATAAAACATATCTACATGCTGTTCTACAACTCCAAAACATAAATCATGCATAGATGATATATATAACATGAAGGAAAACACGTCATCATGTATAAATAATTCAAAATAACAAGGTTCGGGGTCTCATATTAGCTCAGGTTCTTTTGATGGATCTTTATATCTCAAAACAGGTTTTCTTAGGTAATTCATATGACCCGGGTTTTGGGGCGTGACAACTTGGTATCAGAGCTCTAGATTCGAATGCATAGGAGCCATGTGAGAGATTGTATCACCATGTGAGGATGGTTTCGTGTGCTTGATTACATGCATTTAATTGTTTTGATAACATGATGATGATAAACTGTAGAGCATGAGGATATCGTGTATACGTAAGTATGAAGGTTGGACTTTAAAATTGATTAGTCGTGCCTTCAGGCATTTGGATCAACAAACTCAGAAGTCGAGTTAGAAACGCGTTTGGCCGACGTACTTTCTAACAAGGAATCTAAGTAGGTTACCCAAATTGACTCATCACTCTTGATGGTGCTCCTCGGTACGTGGAATCTATTTACATAATCTTAAATGGTTAAGTGTTAGCATGATTATGTGACTTATATCTGTAATAACATGATGATTGAATCTTAAGTTGTTATGCTCTATATTTTAATAACATAATGATTGAATCCTATGATTATGTGTCATAGGATCGATGTAATAGCTAGTATTTATTTTTAAAAATATCTGTTTAGATTATTTAAGAACAGATTGAACATATTCAAGAACACAAAGAACGGACGTGGCATTGGCGGTGGTTTGAAATTTTATGGGCCACGGACCGCGGTTAGTTTTTAATGGTTTTAAACGCTTTTTTTCAGGTAAGTTTTCTATAGTATTTATGTATTAAAAACAGTATAAAAAATAAGTCAAAAATAGCTTCAAAAAATCACCAAGACAGCCCGGTTTCAGCTGCTTTGCCGCCGGCGGTTCGATGGTGATTTTTTGGGCCATTTTTTAGATTATTTTTTGAGAAATTTTTAGATATAAAATAGCAGTAAAACATACCTTAAAACTATCCAAAAATCATAACAAAAAACTGGGCCAAACAGTGCTTTAAACAGGCGGCAAAATAGGCAATTTCTGGCAGGCAGCGGCAGCGGCGCTGTTTGGGGGCTATGTTAGGGCCTTTTTTGAACTATTTTTGAGGCGTTCTTCGAAACAACATGTAACTGGATATTTGAGCTATTTTTTCAGAAAAAACTAGCACCAAAGAAGCACTGAAAAAAGCCCAAATGGGCGGCAATTCCAGGCGGCGGCGCTAGGGTGTGGCGGCAGTGGCTCTAGATTATTTTTCTAGCCTTTTTCTGAGCTGTTTTCAAGCAGATTTTTGAAAAAAAAAAATTCATATTTTGAGAGCTTTTCAACAGTACGAAGATCATCGAAAATGGAGCTCAGATGAAGTAGCAAGAGCCGCCTGAAGGTGGCGGCATGGTGGTGCCAGCGGTGGTTGGTGGTGACCGGTAATTTTCTCTCTCTCGGGGCTAGTTTTGATATATATTCTGATATATATGAGACTGATGTATGATATATCTATATATCATACTGTATCAAGAGAGCATGATGCAATCAGGACACATAAATCAAAGATGAAAGATGATTAATATAGCTTATCCTATATGAGAGACTGAAACGCTTCAGCATTTCACTTAGATCATAAAATCGAGATATATGCATCGTGTTTATATATATATGAACTGCGTAGATGATTTCATATCTATTTTATTTAACCTGTTAATTTAATTAATTCAAAATTTTAATTTTAATTAAAATATTTTGTAATAGAAAATAAAATTAAGTATTTTTTAATTAATTAATTGTAATTAAATGAAAAAGTTTTACATATTTTATTTTTTTATAAAATATCATGTTTAAGATGATTTTTTTTTATAAAATCGAATATTTTAAAAAAACGTGAAAGTTAATTCTGGGTTTTTGGATTAATTAAATAGAAAAATATTTAATAAAAACAAATTATTATTTTTTGAAAAATATGAAATAAAAAATAAAATAAATAAATACCTTTAAATACTACCTTAACTAAAAAGCTGAAGAAAAACTATGCATTTAATAAATTTTATTTGTTACGCATTTAAACACAAAAAGATGGCTTGTCAAACCAGAATATTTGGAATCGTGTACACGAAAAGATATTTAATTCTTTCAGATCGTGTTGTTTTCAAAATTAATAAATTTATTTTAATTAAATAGATTTTTATAATCCTCAAAAATATTTTAAAAATCTAAGTAAAAGAGCAAATTTATTCACAGATAAATTCTACGGTCTCTATCACCAGTTTATAGGCGATACAATTAAATTTTGCGTATTGGCAGTAATGCCTTCCACCCCATCGGACAGATTAATTGTGGTATCATCAGTATAAACCTCCGTTTGGGATAATTCTGGATAATTGTTAGTGTCGATCACTTCTCCATCTGAATGGTTCATTGCGAAGCGATTGAATTTGGATTAGATAATGGTTAACATTTAGCTGTATATAATAGTATGCTCTTCATCTAAGTTACTGCTATTATATACTGGACCGAAACTATTTCAGCTATTTAATTTTATTTGGTAGGGTCAGTTGCCTAGATAGTAAAATTAAAAGGAATTGACCTGTCTGGGTAAACGATGAATAGTAGACGTCCACCCATCATGGCATGCTATTCACAGGGATCCAGGCTGCCGGTGAACTAATTTTAAAATGGTAGAGGAAACTAAATTAAAATAAATTTAAAGTTTTTCTCATCATAATTAATTGTATTTTTAATTATGTAATTCTCATAATTAAAATGGCTTTTAACCCACTCGCTTCAATACTCAAAAAAAATAAATTTACGGAACCAAATTATGTTGAATAGAAACGAAACTTAGACATTATCTTAACTGTCAAGGATTATAAGTTTGTGTTAACTGAGATATGTCCATCAGTACCTGATGAGGGGGCTACCGAAAGGGAAACTCAAACCCATCAGAAGTTGTAGAATGCTGATCAGATGGCTCGCTGTTACATTTTGACTTCAATGTCAAATATTTTGCAACATAAGTATCAGTCTATACCCAGTGCCTATGACATGATTATGAATCTCAAAGAAATATTTGGGGATCAAAATTGTGCTGCTAGCCATGAAGTCTCAAATGAATGCAAGCATTGCTGAAAGCACCCCTGTTAGGGGATCATGTTCTTAAGATGATCAGTCTTCTGAATGAACTGGAGATCCTTGGAGCTAAAATTGACGAGAAAACCCAAGTCGATATCATACTCTAGTCACTGCCTAAATGTTTTAAACAATTCTACCTGAACTATTCTATGAATAAGCTCAACTACACACTGGCAGAACTTCTTACGAAACTTCAAGTAGCCGAGGGTGTTCTTAGGAAGCTCAGTTCTGTGTATGTGGCTGAGAAAGGTTCTTCGTCTAAGCCAAAAGGCAAGAAGAAAAAAATGGTTCAGACATAGAGAAACATAAGTCCAAAAGCAGTTAAGGGACCAAAAGCTGGTGTGAAGAAGCCGAGAGGCAACTGCTATCACTGTAACCAATTTTGGTATTGAAAAAAGTAGTGTCCTATTTTTCTTAGTAAGCAGAACAAACAAGGTAATTTCTGTTCACTGATTGTTTAAACATGTTTAGCGGTGTTATCTACCGGTACCTGGTGTGTAGATACAGGAGCCACTAATCATGTTTGTAATTCTTCGCAGGGGTTCTAGGAAATCAAGCTGCTTAGTGATGGAAAAATTTACCCGCTCATGAGCAATAGTACAAGGGTGGTAGCAGTTGCAGTTGAAGATGTCACTTTAAGCTTTAGTAGAGATAGGATACTTTTCTAAAAGATTGTCTTTATGTACCTTCAATTAGAAAAAAATTAATTTCAGTCTCGACTTTAATAAAGGACAAATATTCTATTCATTTTGATGACTCTGTGGTTGTGAAGAAAAATAAACATTTTATTTATTTTAGTACATTAGTGGATATTCTATATATGGTATCTCTTATCTCTACTGCACTGTAACTAACTGAAACGAATAACACATCTTGTGATGCCCCATCATTCGGACTCGTCAAGACATACGTAACTATAAGTAAAGGACATATTCTAGCCAAGCATTCATAATTACGTACAATAATTACTACATCATTAATGGTTCAGAATTTGTTCAAAACACTTAATGATTACAGTCATTCAACAAATCTAACAAAAGTTACAATATGTCCGTGGAAAATTGAACAAAAGATCCAAAAGAGAGGATTCTACATCTTCAAGCGGCATTGTTGGGGTCAGCTGGCTCTTGTCACTCTCCCCCTTCCTCGAATTCTTCTTCGTCAATAAACACGCCTTCCTCAAATGGTTCTTCTTCTTCACCTGTGGCACAAATGCCATAAACCGAAGCCCAAAAGCAAATTCCCTAAATCGTCTAACAACTCACAATAAAATATCCTACAATACATATCGTATAATACCCAATACAAAATTTAAGGGCAAAGAGATGGACAATTTAACATTTTTAACAGGGTAAGCATATATGAAAAACTATTGTATAACTGCGTGATGTAGATGAATGCAATGCAGTTGCCCAGCCCGACATACATTCAGAATAATATCATGAATTCCACACCGAAAATTATAGAGTAGACTTGATGGGACCTGATCACTGAACCCATTCTCGCCTCGTTGCGAAAGACAAACCCTCGCCTTGGCTACATGCCTTAGCCGTTTTACGTAATGGCAACGGCGTGGGGATTGGCCTGTAACACCCAAATACAGACCCTAGTTGTAACACCCAGCTTGTAACGACCTGTGTAGCGAACCAACCCAAACCCTAGTATTAGCGATGATAAGCCGATAAGATCTTAGGTTACTAGAAGATCGAAAACCCTAACTCAACCCGAAACCCTAATTCGACCTAAAAATCCCAGAAAGACCAGATACTCAAAGGTAAAGCCCTAATACTTAGAGAAGACTCTTAACATCCTAAATTAAGTAAATAACATGTAATATAAGATTAAAAATTAAAAATTCTTATAATTACGGTAAAATAATCATTTTGCCCTTAGTACAGCAAAAAGTTTTAAAAATTTAAAATTTGACACATGAACACCCTAAATTAAGCATTTAAATACAATTAAGTAACAAAAGGCAAAATAACATCAAAAAATGACAAGAATGCCCTTAGTGTCTGACCACATTGAAATTTGTGCTCAAAAAGTGACTTTTGCAATTTTTAAGCTCAAAAATGAGAAAAAGTTGTATAAATTAAGCATTATTATGACCCAAGACTTTTATACAAGTAATATGCATACTAATATAATATTATAGACCAACAAAGGCAAATAAATTATTATGAAAATTCTTACACACTTAAATAAGTCAAAAAGTCATATCTAATCAAAATAATTTAAAGTATCTTAATTGCCCAAATTTAGACAATTAATTATTGTCAAAATTTTTATAAATTATGATAATAATAATAACACTAAAATAATTTATTTTAGTAAGTTAGAAGACCAAAAGATATATCAAATCAATTTTAAAAACTTTTTCTTGGACAATATAGTGCCAAAATTCTACCAAATAAGCAATTAAAGCAAAATAAAGCACTTTGAACCATCCAAACACACCCCAGCCGAATTTTCAATGATTTTTCTACAAATTTCCAGATTTTAAATTTCTAAAGAGTCTCTCTACCACCCATGCAACCAATTATAAATCAAGAAATTTAAAAATAAGTTTGCAAACCATCATTAAATCCACCATCATTTTTTTTTTATATAAACAAAGATGGGCCCTTCATTTCTACCACATGTATTCAGCTAGAGAGAGAGGAGAGATCAAAAAATATTCAAAGTATTCTAGAGAAGAAGAAGAAGAAGAAAAAGAAGAAAGAAGAAAGAAGAAGAAGAAGGAGCAAAAGGAACTAGGAGGCCTTGAGTGAAAGCTAAGTCCTAGTTTATCTTCCACCATTGTCTACTCTTTCTAAGGTAAGTAAATCTCCTAAAACCTTATGATATTCTCTCATAAAATAGCCATCTCCTAAAACCTTATGATATTCTCTCATAAAATAGCCATCACTTCATCTCTATAATCAACCCTAAGAATAAGAAACAAAGATTAACTCAAAAAGGCGTCGTAGAAATAGATTGTGGACTGTTTGTGTAAGATTAAGTCTTGCATGTGCTTGCATGTGAATATTTTTGAGTTTTATTGATTGAATATGTTTTGGAGTTTTGGCTTGTATGACTATATGACATGTATGCAAAAAAAATACATCAGAAATTAACCTAACATGAGCTAAGTTATCAAAACCCTAAATAACCTGATTTTCTGGGCAAGCAAACTTTCTGCCACTAACTTTAAAATGCCATAACTAATTGTAGAAAAATGATCTAAATATTAATTTTATTTTCAGACCTAGATTTTTAATTTCTATTTCAAACAAAATTAGTTTGAAGTGATTTCGTTAGGTAAAACTCTAGTTATACCATTTTTACCAAAAAGTGTCAGATCTTGACCACTCTATGTTACAAACCTAAAAACCCTAAGTTAGAATGAACCGAGCTTGGGTCAAACCTTAAACCTTGTAGAGGACATGTTTATCTACTGTCCACCAAAAATGAGCCAAAACTATGAAGTCTTGATAGGTCACAACCCTTCACAAAGTCACTGTTGTGTTTCAGTGACTGACAAAGCTCTCTGTCACACATTTTTGTGAGACCAAAAACCTAGGTTTTTAATAGCAAAATTCAAAAGTGGTAAACATGAAAAATGTAGCTAACATATTGAACTAAAACTGAGCAAAGATAAGCCCAAAATACCCTCGGATGGACCCCCAAAGGCTTTGAGCATTCTCTATTGAAAACCTATTCTGCAGACCCTTTTTGGGCTTACTGAACCCACTTTATAAATTGGCCAAAAACGCCAATTTGTTCTAAACAACTTACTTTAGCACAAAACATAAAACTTGTAGGGAACATCCTAAACCAAAATCTCCCCAAAAATAAAACTCATAGTCCTTGAATTGATGTCCCAAAACTGTGGCCAACAGAGGCCTAAATTCTGCACTTTTCTCTATAAAGTGCTGAATGGTTTTCCCTTAATTAAAAAAAATGACCTTTTTCTCTATGATCTAACCTTAGTATTAAATATAAAAGTTGTAGAAAATATTTTTATCTAATTGGTGCTCAAAAATTAGAAATTAAATTCACATCTAGGTACTTCAAAACACTGTTGTAACTTTAAAATTGGCGCTTGAACAATTACCCAAATTTGGCTAATTGTATGAGTAACGTGTCACCTTGTGGAACTTGAATATTTGGACTTTAAATAATTCATGTGAGTGATTGGTGTATAATAATTTGATGATTAGAAACCATGCCGGTCGGTTAGATCCATGTCACATAAATTATTGCTTATGCTTTAAAGACTTGTTCTTTACGCTATGTTGGTTTGTGCGTCATGCCATATTTAGTTTCATACCATGCTATTGTTGAGATGTACTTCAAGATACGAGTTGTTGTACCACAAGCATCATTGCATTGTACCTGGGGCATCTTGTGGGTTGCATCCTGTACATTGGTTTTTAGTTATTTCGTACCTTGGTTTTATTCGTGGGAATTTGGTTTCCATCGCTCCTTGAGTTATAGTTATATTATAGAAGTGGTGTTGACTTTAGGCCATGTACGGCTTGAGCCGAACAGCCGCAATACGTCGCTGTGATCGGGAACACTGACGTACGTGAACCTAACGTATGGGAATGTAATGGTGCCATCCGGATTATCATGTTGGGTATGATCGAATGTGGGTCATATACGTCCTAAGCTGTGTTACGACCTAAGCCGTGCCACGTCTTGAGCTGAACGTCCGCTATACGCCGTTGTGATCGAAAACATTGGTGTACGGGAGCCTAACGTATGGGAACGTAATGGTGTTACTCAAAAATTTGATTGGTTGATTTATAGTCGGGTTGGGCATCTATATTGTATCTATTTGCATCACGCACTAGCACATTTATTTATGTACATGCTTACCCTGCCGTAAATTTTAAATTTATTTGTCTCCATGACCTTAAATTGTATTGGGTGTTATACGATATGTATTGTAGGATAATTTATAGTGAGTTTGTTAGAAGGTTTATGGAATTTGCTTCTGGACTTTGGCTCATGACATTCGTGCCACAGGTGAGTGTAATGAGTTCCTTGAGAAAGTTGCCCTTGAAGAAGAAGACAGAGTTGAAGAACAGAGTGAGTGGCAAGAGCCAGCAGACCCCAACAATGCTAGCTGAAGAATTGGGTTTTTTACCTTTTGTTCTTTTTGTTCAGTTTCTACGGCCGTATTGTAATCTTATTAAATTTTCTGGTGAAATTGTAATCGTTATGTACTTCTGATCAGTTTAGAATTCTTAATGATATAATATTTATGATATCTAAATATTAATGAATGGCTAGAATATCTTACTTATCTATACTTATGTATGTCCCGACGTGCCCGGAGGACGAGGCATCACATGGCCTTTATCCAATTTTATCCTTCCTTATTCCAAGCCAACCAATCCCACCTTAAGGACCAGGATATTCGTTAAGTGTCAACCCAAAGTCTAATTAAAGTTAGTGACGAACCCATGGTGCCTAATCTCCTTTTTTAAAATAAACAATCTTCCATTTTATTTTCAAATATGGCAACCAGGGACGCCCTAGATCCAAAGCCACATAAAGAATGATTTTCATATAACCCAACTCCCAATGAAAGATACGAAAGAGACTCCGATAACCCAAGATGTAATATATGAATGTTCACGATGTGCAATATACTTCTCGTGTGCAATTAATTATAATATGGCATGTAAGTACAGTATGGTACGTATAATCTACTAAAGTATAGAGTACAAGCATACAAAGCATAAACCATAACTTGTGTGACATAGGATCGAACTATCGGCATAGGTTCATTTCATCAAAATCACCATTTTTATATACCAATTATTCACCAAGTTCATATAAAGCCCATAGATTCAAGTTTCACAAAGTAACACGCCATTCTTATACTTAACCAAATTTAGGTAAATGTTTCATTGTTAGTTTTAAAATTATGACAGTGTTTTGAAGTACCTAGACATGGATTTAATTTCTAAAATTTAAACACAAATTAGAAAATATTATTCCCTACAACTTTCACGTTTAACACTAACGTCATATCTTGGGGCAAATGGGTCATTTATTTTACTTAAGAGAAACTCGTTCAGAATTTTACAGAGAAAATACAAAATTTGGGCATCTGTTGGCCACGGTTTTGGGGCATCACTTCAAGGGATATAGGTCTGATTTTTGGTGAGGATTTATTTTAAGGTGTCCCCTACAAATTTCATGTTTTGTGCTATGGCAAGCTGTTTGGATAATGTTAGTGATTTTGGCCAATTCATAGAAAAGGTTCAGTCAGCCTAAAAAGAGTTTACAGAGTATATTTTTTATAGAGGATACTCAAAACCTTTTGGGTACCATCCGAGGGTATTTTGGGCTGATATTTGATCAGTATTTAGTTTAATATGTTAGCTACATTTTTCATGTTGACCACTTGTGGATTTGGCTTCTAAAAACTTAGGTTTTTGGTCTCACCAAAATGTATGATAGAGAGCTCTGTCAGTCACTGAATCTCAATAGTGAATTTGGGCAGGTTTTTGACCTATCAATACTTTTTATTCTTAGCTCCTTTTTGGTGGACAGTAAGACAAACATGCCCTCTACATGTTCTATGTTTTGACCCAATCTCGGTTCTCACTTTAACTTAGGATTTTCAGGTCTACAACTCAGAGTGGTCAAGATTTGACACTCTTTGGAGAAAATGACATATCTGGAGTTCTACCCAACGAAATCACTTCAAACTAATTTTTTATGATAGCGAACTCAAAAAATTAGGTCTGGACATAAAAATCCCTTTAATATCATTTTTCTACACTTAGTTATGATGTTTTAAAGTTTGTAACAGAATGTTGGTAAGCTCAGAAAATCAAGTTGTTTAGGATTTTGATATCTTCGCTCATGTGGTGTCCATTTTTGATGTAATTTCTTTGGATGCATGTCATGTACTCATATAAACCAAAATTCCAGAACATATTCAAGCCATAAAACTCAAAAACATACACATGCAAGTACATGCAAAACTTGATCATACATAAACAGTTCACTATTCACACATACGACGCCTTTTTGAGTTACACTTTGGTTCTTTTTCTTAAGGTTGATTATAGAGATGGATTGAGGCCTATTTCATGAGAGTATATCATAAGATTTTAGGGGACTTACTTACCTCTTTTGATGCTCAAAAGGTTGAAGTAGAATGGTACTTAGCTTTAATAATTCCTCCTTGATCCGTCCTAGCTCCTTCCTCCTTCTTCCTTCCTTCTTCTCTCCTTTTTTTCTCTTAGAATACTTAAACAATTTTGGTGGTTCTCTCCCTCACACTCTAAGCCAAAAATCCATGTAGAGAATGGGTGTTATTAGTGCTATTTATTTAGAAAAATTGTTTGCTAAATATCATAATTATGGTGTAAGAGATTTTTCATTTTTTTTAAAATTCCATTAGTTGCATGGGGTGGTGTAGTCTATTTGAGAGAGATATATTCAGACCATGGCAGCAAAGGTTTTAGCTCGGGCTGTTTGGGGAGGCACAAAAGCTGATCTTGTATTACTATGGGATTTAAATTTTGTTTTGGTACCATTTTGTGCCAAAAAAAAACATAAAATACTAATTTTATATATCTTTTTGGTATCTAAACCTACTAAAACTTATTATATTAATGTATTTATAATTAATTTAGTCTTTTCATGATTTATCATAATTTTGATAGCAATTAATTAAATAGGTGTAGACTTTTAAGCTAAATTAAGTTAGTTTGATTAGAATTGGCTTTTTGACTTATTTATTGTGTAGAGATTTTAAATAGTTACTTGTTTTCTTTTGCTGACCTATATTATTATATTATTATGTATATTACTTGTATAAAAAGTATTAGGGCAAAATAATTCTTAATTTATACATATTTTTCTTATTTTTAAGCTTAAAAAAAGCAAAAAGTAACTTTTTGGGCACATTTTCCTAGGTGGCTGGCCATGCAAGGGTAATTTGATCATTTTTGTTGCTATTTTATCTTTTATTAATTAATTGTATATAAATATCTGATTTTTGGCATTCATGTGTCAAATTTTAAATTTTTAAGACTTTTTGCTGTACTATGTGCAAAATGGTCATTTTATCCTAATTATGAGAATTTTTTTAATTTTTAATTTTTAATTTTATGTTTTTTTATTTAATTTAAGTTGTTCTGAGACTTTTTTGAGTGTTAGGGCTTTGCCTCTGAGAATTTGGTCTCTTTTAGGGTTTTCGAGTCAAATTTAGGGTTTTTCCCTGTTCATGTAGTAACCTAAGTTCTCATTGTCTATCCGTCACTAATAATAAGGTTTGAGCCGAGTTGTTACACATCTATATTACCATATAAGAGAAAGTTTCCTTTTTTGATGAACCAAACGTTTCTTTGGCACTTGCGTTTGGGTCATATTAATTTAAAAAGAATAAACAGACTTGTAGCAGATGGACCTTTGAGTTCATTGGAAGTGGAGGTACTTCGTGTATGTGAATCTTGTTTAGAGGGTAAGATGACTAAGAGGCCCTTTTCGGCCAAAGTCTATAGAGCTAAAGAACTATTGGAACTAGTTCATTCTGATGTGTGTGGTCCTGTGACAATCTGGACTAGAGGTGACTTTGAGTACTTCGTCAGTTTTATTGATGACTACTCAAGGTATGAATACATTTACCTAATGCACCGTAAGTCTGAATACTTTGAGAAATTTAAAAAATTCATGCCAGAGGTAGAGAAGCGTCTGGACAAAAGTATCAAATCACTACGATCCGACTGTGGTGAAAAATACCTCTTTGAAGAGTTTAAGGATTACCTATCATCAGAGGGGATTGTATCCCAGTAGACTACACCTGGCACTCCGTAGCAGAATGGTGTAGCAGAAAGAAGGAGTGGGACTCTAATGGAGATGGTAAGGTTTATGATGAGTTATTCAGATTTACCCGATTCATTTTAGGGATTTGCGATAGAGACAACAGCTTACATTCTTAATATGATACCTTTTGTTGGAGGCAAAACTGCCAAGATCATTGTTTTTACAAAGAATATTTGATAAAAATTAATTAGACGGGCAAATGCCGAAACGGGCTCCAGATAAAACTTTTGACGTTGAACGATCAAAATAAAACCTGTACAACCAAAGTTAATTTAGAAGAATACCTTTTATTAGCTGATTCTTCAACTACGGTTTGATTTTGAGTTGAAGCACCTATAAGATTTTTTACTATATTCCCTTATACGATTCTCGAAAGTAGTGTGGGTTACGGACTATCGAGAACTCGTACTGGCAGAACCCAGATATATTTAGTCTTGAAAGATAAGTTATGATCTAAAACTGGTTCAGCCTACCTGCGTATATATAGGGCTACAGTAGGGACCTGGGGAGTAGTTATGAGTAAGACTTCTAGTGGAACACAGACACCTACTAACGGTTTCTGCAATTATGGAAAGACAACAGCGGTTTCTATAATTTTCATAAAACACTGAATTACAGTTCACACCACTAAAAAACTATAATTGCACTCTGACCCATAATCTCATAACCTTCTTGCATTGAGCTCCTGTTATTAAATGTTTACCATTTCTTTCCACGTTAAGATTCTTGATACCCACCAATTAAATTTAATTACTAACAATTTAATTTAATTGGAATCTTTATATTTATTAAACCCTTCTGGTTTACTTATTTGACCATTGAATAATCAAATCTACCTGTAGGATTTGGCCTGGTCAAAACTTATAAGTTTTCTTAAGGGGGTATCGTCAATTCTGATCTTTCGGGACGTGGATTCCGTTAATAATTAAGGACAGAAGTCTGTTTCTTTGTGGGGTATCCCAAGGGGATATCGCACAACCCACAGCGCTACCGCCCTCGCCGCCGCTGCTGCACACTCGCCGACGCCGCTGGATCTCACAGTCGCCGCCCTCGCCGCCGCTGTTGGACATTCGCCGGCGCGTTGGATCTCCTGGTTTCGCTTCTCGGCTCCTTTCTCCTGGTTCTGCTCCTTCTGATTTTTGGGTGGGGAACCACATATTAGGTCTATTTTAGGATATTGGTGAAAAAAAAA
>JAUMHN010297970.1:0-18627 GCA_032360265.1 Heliamphora ciliata
TTTGAAGATCAAGACTCCCGTTTGCAAGAATGGTTAAGTAAGGGCTTATTCAACTAACTATATCTTTTCAAAGATCTCAACAAATAAAACTATACCATCAGCAATCTAAAGTTAGAAACGACAGCTTCATACTAAGGGATTCGTGATACTACTATATGGCAAATTCAAACTTCCCTAAGACTAGTTCATAGTTAACCCACTTATTTCGATAAATCAGGGAGCACAATATTCATACCAATAGTAAGGAAGTGAAAAACAAGAAATAACCTTGAACTTATGATAACCTTAGTACGCTAGCAAAGGAGGCACGTCTATACACATCGATATTCACGCTGGCCTTCCCATCAAAATGTTAGAGTTCGTATTTTTTCCATCACTATCAAAGAACGAAGAATCTTGATCACAACAATGAACGTTTAGAACTTGATGAAAAATTAACCACCAAGTCACAATGGATCACACGACTAGGTATTTACCACAATCATATCTTTTATCATATTCATTTTACCTTAGAATGACCAATCGTCGGAGAGAACGATCCAGTTATTGGAAGAAACATTCGAACCCAACGTTCTAGCATGTCAAGAACAAATAGTAGAAGCCAAGAGGAACAGAGCAACCTTTGGAAAGACTAGAGAGAAAATGGAAGCATATAGCTACAGACTTCGTCATCAAGTTTATTAAGATCACATCAATGATCGGTAACTCTTTAGTTAAACAATTCAAGAAATTGGGTGCCAAGGAGTTTGTAGAAACAGTGAGTCCAATTGACACTGAAGATTATTTGAAGGGTGGAGTGTGTATTTTAGACAGACTAAGTTATTCACATGGTAGGTTCTTAAAGTATCGATTTGTATTCATTTGGCATCTAGACTGTGTAACTCTTATGGAGTGGTATTCGGTTTTCGTTGTGGTATCGGTGTGAGTCGCAAGGAAGTTGCTTTCAAAAACCTTTTATGATGTGACCTGTTAGAGCAAGTTTGTTTAGATTGGTGAGTAGATGTTGCTGGTATAGAGAAAAAAATTTCTTATGGGAACGTGTGAATTCTATGTATGAGAAGTTAGAGGGTAACATAATTTTGTTATTTTTGGTTGAGTTGCGTAGTAGCTTAGTGTGAGTGCGTGGAAGGAATAAGTGTTTGGATTAAAAGAGTGGAAGCGTAAGTAAGATTATACGAATTCATGGGTGTGATTTTTGTATTTAGCCTTGAGAGTATCGAGTTCTTGGTAGAATGTGGGTAAGATAAAGTAATTAAAGAATGTGTGAAGGGATTGAGTAATGATGATAAGAGATTTATTAATCAGGAGTTAATACTGTTTAGTTAAAGGATTGTAAGGTGGATGGTACGTACGTGAAGAAAATATGTAACGAGGTTATGATTGGATTCATATGAGTAAGCACATACCTGGGGAGCGTTTAGTCTGTGAGGGTATGTTTAGCCCTAATGACTCATTAAATTCAAGTGATGGTGTTAATCTTGATGGTCGTAAGGCTAGAGTAGTCCAACACAAAATGGTGATATGATTTCGAGTTAATAGTCGTTAATCGATCGGGAAGTAGTCTTCGACGTACATTTGAATATGGCAATGAGCTAGTTTTCGGTAGAGTGATAGTCTTTCCAGATAAAAGTGGAGAATGTTCGAAATCAGTCTCAGTGGTGGGATAGTTTAGAAATGTATGATCGCTTATGGAAGTTAAACTCGATGAAAGTTGTGTTTTGGAGGCAACATGTTCTCAATGATATACTAGGGTCATGATACCACAAAATTGAAAGTGCGAGAGTCAGATAAACCCAAGACTACCTTTAGGACTTGTTACGAGCATTATGAATTTGTGGTGTTGCCTTTCGAGTTAACGAATATACCTGCTGTGTTTATGGACCTGATGGATCGAGTATTTAGAAGCTTTCTAGATCAATTTGTAATTGTGTTGATAAACGATATTCAGTTATATTCTTGGAGTGAAGAGGAACACAGGGAACATTTGAAGATTCTATGCAGGTCCTGAGAAAGCACAAGTTATATGTAAACCTTGGTAAGTGTCAGTTTTAGTTGGACCGGGTGATGTTTTTAGGTTATGTTATATCTGGAGAAGAAATTCAAGCAAATCTAATAGAAGTAGAAGTAACAGTTAATGAAAAGAGGCTAACTAACGTGACAGAGATATGAACTTTTTTGGGCTAGCTGGTTATGTGACATGGTCTTTGAAGATTTGGTAGTAATCAGTTTAAGATGTTAAATAGGACAAGACAACTTTTACTCTAAGTGCTAAACATATGGTTCGACCTGATCCGTATCCGCAATAAACAATGACTCAAGTAAATAGGAGACAATTTTGGAGAACGAGAAGGCACAATGATAGTGAATCATCCTCAACCTTCCTTACGATGAAGTACGGGGTGAAATTTCGGGGACGAAATTTGTTTAAGGGGGTAGTTTGTAACGACCTGGTACAGACCCTAGTTGAAACAACCCGGTTGATAACGATCTGTGTAATGACCCAACCCAAACCCTAAGTATTAGTGATGGATAGTCCACGAGACCATAGAACACAGAAGAAGTTCAAAACCCTAACTCAAATCGATAACCCTAAGTTCGGCCCGAAAACCCTAAAAAGGTCCAAAACTTAGGCAAAAAAACCTTAGCACCCGGAGAGTCTCCCAACATTCTAAACAAAGTAAATATCATGAGATAATTAATTAAAAATAAAAAAATTCTCATAAATAGGGTAAAATGACAATTTTGCCCCTAATGTAGCAAAAAGTTTTAAAAATTTAAATTTTGACACTTGGATACCCTAAATCAAGGATTTAAGTACAATTAAATAACAAAGTACAAAATAACATTAAAAATAACAAAATTACCCCTTAGTGGCCGACCACCTTGGGAAGTGTGCCAAAAAGTGACTTTTTGCTTTTTTTAGCTTAGAATGATGAGAAATGTATTAAATTAAACCCTAATGATCCAATACTTGTTGAACAAGTAATATACAGAATAATATAGTGTTATAGGTTAACAAAATCAAACAAATCATTATTTAAATTCATACACAACAAAATAAGTCAAAAAGTCATATATTGTCAAAATAGCTTAATTTGACTTAAATGATTACATCTATTTAATCAATTGCTATGAAAACTATGATAATACATGAAAATACTATATTTATCATAAACATAGTAAAATAATAGTTCTCAATAGGAAAAGACACAAAAAAGATACATTAAATTAACTTTTAATGCATTTTCTTGTACAGAAGGACACGTAAACCAATGCAAAATCCCTTGATTGATGTGGGGTCAGGTTTTTGTCCCCAAAATAGCCCCCTAGCTGTATTTCCCTTCCCAATATCTAATTTGTAGGCCTCAAATATTGCACCAAGTCAAATCTTCTCAAATCACATTAATTAAAAAGAAGGAAAAGAAGTCTTTAAAAGTACCTTAATTAAGTTTTTTGTCCCCTCCATGTTCCCTAACCCATGCCTATATAAACTAAGCCCAACCGCCTTCTTCCCCTTGATAATTTCGTGCAAAAGAGGGAGAGAAACCAGACCTCTTGCCCTTGAGTGTTTATGAGAGTTTGAGGGAGAAATCAAAGAGATGAGTTTTTCTAAATCTAAGTCCTTCCATGCCACCATCCCTTGAGCCCTCAAACAAGTAAGTAAAACATGTAAATATTATGTCTAGTATCCCTCAAAATATCTCCCAACACATCCCTTTAAACACTCTAAAAATTAAGAACCGAAATCATACTGAAAAGGCGTCATAGTAACAAAATAGGGGCTGTTATGTTTATGGGTGATATGAGATGTTGTTGTATGTTGTTATCATTGAGTTTGATGACTTATAAGTGTTATGGAGCCTTCATATTAAAGTCTAAAACACAAGTATGCAAGGAAATGAAACAAAAACCTGACATGGCATAAGTAGAAGATTTGAACCCTAAGAGGCCTAATTTTTGAGAAACTTTGATATTTTGTACCCTGAGATTTGAAACGCCATAACTCAATGTAAAAAATTGATCGAAGAATTTTCTTAATGTCCAAATTTATCTTTTTGTGTTATCTTTCATACAATATTGGTTTCAACTCATTTTCATAACTAGAACTCAAGATATTGTAATTTTACCAAAGTGTGTCATTTTCTGACAAGTCAACACTACCAACTTGGAAACCCTATCTTACAATGAGATCTGAACTTTTGTCAAAACGTGAAATTTGTAGATAACATGTATATCTATCTACACACCAAAATTGAGAACAAAACATTGAGTTTTGGTAGGTTAAAACCCTTTTGAAAATATCTGTTGAGTTTCAGCCCCCAAGGAACATTCTGTTACATATATTATATAGCTCAAAACCCCTACTTTTAGTGATCTATTCCAAAAGTTTTCTACATGAATATTATAGCTAACATATTGAATTTATTTTTGCCCAAAAATCATACCTTAAAGCCTCAGAATGATATCCCAAAATCGCTTCAAACCCTCTGTCCAAAACTGGCTCTGCTGAGTTTTGGCGGCTGACAAAACCTACGTTTTCAAATAGCCAAAAAAGTCTAAATTGTTTCAAACAACTACCCTTAACTCTAAACATGAAACTTGTAGGAGACATGTTAATATAGAACATACTAAAAAATGGGCTCATTTGGACTTGAAATGATACTCCAAAATAGAGACCAATAGAAGCATAATTTTGATAAAATCTTGAGAAAATTGCTGAACCGTTTTTGCTTAATATGAATTGTTCACTCTTTTGCCTTAGGTTTTGGCCTTCATGTTAAATATGAAAGTTGTAGAAAATATTTTTATCTAAATGGTGTATAAAAATCATAACTCGATTCTAAGTCTAAATACCCCAAAACCTTCTCGGCTCTTTTAATTTAATACTTGATTTTTTGCCTTAAAAGTTGCTAAGTGTGAAATTAAGTACCCTTACTATGAGACCCATGTCTTTGTATGATGATCGACTTGAAATAATTGATAAGTTAAGTGAATGTATGATGATTTAGAACTCATGCTATTATGTTTGAATTATATATTGAGAATTGTAACTTGTACTTCACATACTTGTACCTTATACTTTGTGAATTGTACCATGAACCTTACTATGCTAGTTGATGTCATGCAATAAATTTTTGCACTTAAGATCGATGGTATATATTATGAGTATTGTCACTTGCATCTTAGCATATTGGAGTCCATCTGTGCAAACTGTTGTTGAGATGGGCTGTATTGAGATCGTCGCTCTTGATTATAAGTCTAGGACGTCCCTGATTGCCATTTTTCGAAAATATTTTGGGATATATTCCTCTTGTACACCCTAAGTGCGTCTTCGGTTTTTGAAATGATTTTGGCTTATACACCCTGGGTGCGTCCCCGGTGTTTGAAATGGTTTACGGATATTATTGGGCACCATGGGTTCGTCGCTAGCATTCTAGTTTTGATAACTTAGACTTTGGTTTGATACCAAGCGAGCATCTTGGTATTAATATGAGTAACACATCAACAAAGTCCCATCTCGACATTGACAATAAGTCCCTGAGGCGGCAATAATAACAAAGTCCCATCTCGGCATTGACAATAAGTCCTTGAGGCGGCAATGAGAATAAGTCCCATCACGACAACGACAATAAGTCCCTAAGGTGGCAATGATGATAAGTCCCTGCAGGCAATACCAATAAGTCCCAAAGTGGAACTCCTGTTTTTATTTCTGATGAATGTCGGGTTAGACACTTGTGTTAGTCCAATGGCTTTTTATTTTGATTTTGATAATTTTCATAATTTATTTTCTAAGGATAAATGGATTTAAATCGATAATATCTTATATTTTCAAAATAAAAATGTTAACACATTTCGAACAAATGTTTTGACGCCTTAACCAAAAGAAATAACTTAACTCTCAAAATGATTAAAACATTCACATATTCTTAAATAAGAATATTTTGTGTTAAATCTAATTGAAAAATAAGTCAAACATTTTTAAGGCAAAATATACTTGAATCATATCAAGTGTGTCAACCCCTTTGAACGAATAATTTGACACCCTAACAGTTTCATGAAGATATTTTCAGGTATCAATGTTAGTGTCGACACAAACAAATTTTGTGTCAACACAAAAGAGCTGTTGCTCTCAGGACTCAAAATGAGTCGACACAAATTAAATTTGTGTCGACACAAAAGTGTCTCACACTTTTGGTATTCAGAATTTTGCGTCGACACAAATAAAAATTGTGTCAACACAAAAGAACCGAGGCCACCTGCAGATTTTGAAGTGTCGACACCAATTGAAGATGAGTCGGCACAAAAGTCTCGAGGCTGCCTGAAGAATTTGTAGTGTCGACAACAGAGACCTCAAGTGTTGACACAAATATACCAAGACTTTCTGAAAAATTTAGTGTCGACACCAAAGAAGACATGAGTCGACACAAAGTGCCTCCTCCCAAATTCTAAAGTACATTTGAGTCGACACCAACTGAAGATGAGTCGACACAAAACAATCGAGGCTTCCTGTAAAAATTAGTGTCGACACCAAGGGTAAGTTGAGTTGACACAAAGTGCCTCCTCTGAATGCTGAAGTTTCAATCAAGTCGACACCAGATCTAAATATGTCGACACCATGATGTTGGTATGGTAGAGTGTAAAATTGTGTCGACCCCTCAAAATTTTTGTGTCGACCCAACCACTTAAGGAATCCTGCCCTAGATATTTTGTGTCGACACCAAAGGCATTTGTGCCGACACTTGTGACGGAAATTCAAATTCGTGGCAGATCTCAACGGCTGGATTTTTGGCATTTATTGCTCCCACCTACCTCCAACGGTCATGAATGCATAAGTGCTTATATAAGGAGTAATTTCTCAGCATTTATTACAACTGGAGACCTATGTTTACTGTTCCATTGCTTGAATCAAACTTAGAAATCTCAAGCTCTTATTTATTGCTGAATCTCCTGCTCTTGTTCCTCATCTCTCTTTATTTTCTCATTTATTGTAAATCATTTCTGTAAAGAGAGTGAGTGTTTCTTATTAATACTCTTCATTTATTGTATTCAAGGGTGAGTCACCCTTTATCCTTTGAGTGAGCGAGTAAATCTTATCAAAGAAGAGTTTAAGAGAGATTAGAAGAAAACATAGACTTGTTTTCATAGGATCTTTTTGAAACAGTTTTAGGCTTGTGAATGTGCCTGTAAGCATTCAGCTTATTCAAGCGAATTCTTGAAGGTTGTAAAGGTTTGGAATACGCCCGTGAAGTATTCTGTATAGTGAAAATACTCAAGTGAGAACTTGAGGAGTGGACGTAGGCTTGGAATAAGCCGAACCACTATAAATCTTTGGTGTCCGGTTCAATCTCTCTATCCCTAATCTCTTTAATATTTGCATTGCTTTTATCGTTGATTAAATTGCTATATTTGATTGCAATATTAAAAGGTTTTCAAAAATATTTTAAAATTGTTATTTATTTTTTTAAGACCCAATTCACCCCTTTCTTGGGTTGCCTAGAACTAATAACTTGCATCACATCCATTGCATCACATACCTGTACACTTATTCTTATATATGCTTGCCATGCTGTAACTATCGAATTTATCTCTGTCCTTGACTTTAAATTATACTGGTTGTTATATGATATGCGTTGTAGAATATTTTATGTCGTGAGATTAGTTAGAATGTTATAGTGTTTTGCTTATGGGCTTTGACTCATGGCATTCGTGCCAAAGGTGAGGAGGAGTTCTTGGAGGAAGTCATCCCTGAGGAAGAAGAAGAGTTGGAAGAACAGGGTGAGTTTTAAGAGTACGTGAACCCCGCTGTTGCGTTATGAGGAGTCGAGACCTCTGTTTTGTTCTTATATTCAGTTTTTCCTGTGCTTAATGAAACCTTTGAGATTTCTTGGTGAAACTGTAATAGTTATATAATTTTGATCAGTTCGGAACTCCTTTATGATGTAATAATTAACATATGTAAATATTAATGAATGGTTAGAGTATCCCTTTATTTATATTTATGTATGTCCCGACGTGCCCAGAGGACGGGGCGTCACAGTCACTAATTTAGACTTTAATACTTGAAAACTCAATTCACAATGGTCAAATCATTCAAACTTCGTCCTTTTAGGTTAATCGAGTCAAGGGTTTTGAGATTAAAGAGAAATCTTGAATAAACCTTTGGTAATAACTAGCCAACCCCAAAAACCTACGTATCTCTGTTACGTTGGTTGGTCTTGACCAATTTACTATAACTTCAACTTTCGTTGGGTCCACTTGGATTCCATCTCTAGATATAACATGTCTAAAAAACACCATTCGGTCTAACCAAAACTCACACTTGGTATATTTTGCCTATAACTTGTGGTCCCTTAAGATTTATAAAGAAATCCTCAAATATTCCCTGTATTCTTCCTCACTTCATGAATATATCAAGATATCATTAATGAATACAATCACAAATTTATCCAGAAATTTCTTAAATACCCGATTCATCAAATTCATAAATACTGCGGGCGCATTAGTCAGCCTGGATGGCATTACTACAAACTCATAATCTCCATAGCGGGTCCTAAAATCAGTCTTAGATATGTCCAACTCCCTTACCTTCAATTGGTAATACCCCAACCTCAGGTTAATCTTTGACAATACTTTTGGTCCTCGTAACTGGTCGAAAAGTTCATCTATAGTGGGCAAATGATACTTGTTCTTAACGGTTACTCTATTCAATTGTTGGTAGTCAATACACATCCTTAGAGTCCCATCCTTCTTCCCTGTGAACAATACGGGCACTCCCTAAGGTGAGGCACTAGGCCTAATGAAACCTTTATTCAACAACTCTTGTAATCGCTCCTTCAATTCTCCTAACTCAACAAGTGACATTCTATAGGGAGGGATGGATATAGGCCTCGTACCTGAGTATAGATCAACTGTAACTCCACTTCTCGATTTAGGGGTATTTTAGGCAAGTCTTCTAGGAATACACTTGGGAACTCACATATGACTGGTACTTTTGAAAGTTCCTTCCTTTCCATCTCTATGTCTACCACATATGCCAAAAACTTGTGGCAGCCTTTCTACAACAACTTTGAAGCCTTAATGGATGGCACGATACGAACAGGCATTCTACCCTTATCCCCTTAGAATATGAATTCCACTCCCCCAAGTATTCTAAAGATTACTTTCTTCTTAAAATAGTCCAGTGACGCGTGGTAGGATGATAATCAGTTCATCTTAAGAATTATGTCGAAACCTATTATGCTCAAAGGCATGAAATCCACTAACATATCTTTATCTCATATCCTCAATAGACAATTTATGTATACACTTTTGATTATCACATTTTCTCCTATTGGGTAGCAATTGACATTATACAATCAAGAGGTTCCATTTTTACACACCTACTTGTTATACGAACGTGGGTGATACGAAAGAGTGTGTTGATCTTGTTAGGGTTGTATATTAAAATCATGATTTTGAATTTTAGTATTTATTTTTATTCATTAATAAACTTGTTTTTCCATTTTATGAAAATCTTAATGAGCAATATATGCAGTTTCATTATTTATTTAATGTTATGCATGCGCGTCTTTTATTCTGTATAGTATTTAATTTGATGTGTAGAGTTCGGTTTACACACAGAAGACCAGATTATCAGTTCTTGTAGAATATGAGTTTTTGATTCACAGCTTAGATGAAATTAGACACACCATCGGTACGGCTATAGCGCAGAGTTTTAGTAGATCTGCCTTTGTTATGAAGAACAGATAATAGCATCGCATATTATTCTAACTCGCTGTGTTAGTACACATTGTGTGTATTGAATAGGACTACGTTAGGGTAATTAATTTTATACTGATTATATAAATTAATTCACACCTTATGTTTATTATGAGTGTTTATACTCTTAATCTCAAAATAATAATTATTTACGTATATTTAATATTTGTTATTTTGATTCATTAAACGGTGCGATCTTTTATGGATCAATAATTATGGTGAGTTAGATAACAATATTAATTATATGGTGGATATTAATTATTGAAGGAATTCACGTCCCAAAAAATCGAAAATGATGATACCCCCTTAAAAAAATTTATAAGTTTTGACCGAGCCAAACCTTGTAGGTAGATTTTATAATCCTGCAGTCAAATAAGTTAAGTGAAAGTGCTTAAGATATTTTTAAAGAAATCGATTAAATATAATTGTCAATAATTTAATTTAATCAATGGGTATATGTAATCTTAACGTGTGGAGAATAAATAAAAATTTAATAACAAGAGCTCAAATACTACAGTTTTGAGAATAAGGGTGAGAGTGTAATTATAATTTTTTAGTGGAATAAATTATAATTTATATTTTTATGAAATTTCTTATGGGTTGAGACATGATTTCATAACTGCATTGGAAGGCATACGTTTTATTTACTCCACATGTCTTTACTGTAGCCTATTTATATGCTGTTATAAAACCTAACCACCAGATATTTATAATACAACGTTCTAGGGTTTTCACGTCTTGTCAATCCAAAGAACAGGCAACTGGACAAGTTTTGAAGAACACGATTGATTAAAGTTCACACTTTATTCGTGTTTAGTATTCAGGAATACAGTATAAGGCTCGCGTCAGAGATTTAACTAAAAGTCAAAAATCACGACGGATCGTTGATTGAAAATTGTTGCACCAATCGAAATCATCTAACCAAATTTCGAAAGGTATAATTCTAAAACTAACTTTGGGAGTATTTACCGATTTTTATTTTGATTGTTCGATATCAAAAATTTTAATTTGGAGCCTGTTTTAGCGTTTACCTGTCCAAATATTTTTTGACTAAAATGATAGATATAATCTTAGGATCTTAGCAGTTTGCCCCAACAATTGGTATCAGAACCGTCTTTGATTATGTATGAGTTTATCATGGGTTCAGGTAGATTTAAATTGTGATAACTTGGTTTTGTTGGCAATCTAATCCCGACTTTTAATGGTTATTATTTTACATATTTGATTGCATGGTTTAGTAATTATTAAATTAATTTTTTTAACCACGAGAGTTGATCGTGGTAGATTGATTGTGAACTTCTCGAAGGCATAGGATCAATGTAAAAATTATTATTATTTTTAATTTTTAGTCCTTTTTTATTTTATGTAATCAAAAAAAAAAGAAAAGAAGAACAGAAAATCCGTAGAAGATTTAAGCCGCGACACATACTATTCATGGATTCCATGTGGATAATGGAATATGATTGTATAATTCCAAGATGTCATGTATTAAATCATGGAATGCCAAACATGGTGGAATGGTCCATGATAATCCAAGGTGGGTTATCATCTTAATCATGATTATATGTTTTCATGAATTGATGAATTACAAGAAAGGTATGGATTGATTAAGAATGAATGATATCCCATCTAAAAGTTCCGTACTTTGCCTTATTACAAGAAAGGTATGGATTTAAGATTCGAAACTAGAGTCTAACTCAAAGCATACAGAAAGGAATAGGTAGCTGAATACGAAAATCCAACCATTTAGGGACCCGATCCCTTTTATTTGTCAAGATTAAAGAAACTTTAATGGTGTGTTCCCGGTGGAAAATGATTAAGTATTTGATTATGGAAAATAATTAAAATTTAATCATGACAACGATTGTTGGTGATAATTATATGCTTGATTATGCATAAAAATAATTATTGTGGATTGTTTGAATGAGCCTTGAGGCTTTGGAATAAAATTTATACCATATATATTTTCTTTCCTTGAGATGCCTCCAAACGAGAGACTGATCAATCGGTCTTGAAACGAATCGTGTGGTCTTGAAACTGATCGAGCGGTCTATGACAGAGAGCACTTTAAGTTGCACGGTTAAGGTTTCTTTTCTTATTCTTTTCATCTCTCTCTCTCTCTCTCTCTCTCTCTCTAAATTGAAAACCTAAGCTCTAAATTTGGATTTGGAGCCCTCTTGAGCTCTTTCACCCTCCTTAGAGATCATCCCTTGCTCTTTCCTTGGTTGTCAAGCATTGGAGGTTCGTTCTAGGCATCGAAATCTTCTTCTCCACCGATCGGTTGGTGTTTTGCTTGGCTGGGGCTAGCTATAGGTTTAATTACTGTGGTAATATCATCTAAGAGATAGGATCTATGACTATTCTTGAATATTTACATAATATGAGTTGTACATTTTGCTATATATGTAGATAAAAGCATGAAAGTATGTTTTAAAACCCTAGGTTGGGTGAAAATGCTAAAGTATGTTTGTTATTGAACTTTAAGCATGATTTATGTGTAATCTATCTTATTGTTGTTGTTAGAGATGATTCGGATTGAAAAAAGAAAATGTGAATGAACCGATTTAGGATCTGCGAATCATAATTATAGATTGTATTCTTTGCCCATCAACTAATAATCGGGAATAGACATTAGTCGCAATGGGGTATAGAACGTATCGCTACTTGGCGGGCCTCGCATGGCTCAGTTAGTAGTAGCCATACATGGGTCTATAAGCTCGTCCAGCGTCGGTTCTTAGAGTTTAAATCATAATTAGGTGTGATACTTAGCCCATGGTGAAAGACTGTGAAATAGTCCATGAATCGAATTAGGAGAGGTACTTGTCCTTCGTGAAAGGCCATAAAATAGTTCATGAATTGAATTGGGTTAGGTACTTGTCCCTCAGTGAAAGACCATAAAATATTCCGTGGATCGAGTCGGGTTGTAAAACCATGAATTGGTTGAGATATGAAAACAAGTGGCTGAGTGTGCGTGTGTGCGTGCGTTTGTGGGAATTCAGAACTTGTACTAGGTGAATTGAAATGGAGACAAAAGACTAAACTTGGGTGTGTGTGAGTAAATGATGTTGGTTTTGGTAGGAAAAGAAAACTGATTATGTGAATAAGAATTTACTAGAAAGGTGGTTTTGGTTTTGAAGACAAATTCATTGTGTGCATTCGCATAACCATCCTCGCATGTCATGCATCTGTTCATTGTTAGTCTATTTCATATGGGCCTCGGCTCATGTTATTTAAACTATTTCAGGTGATAGTGACAAGAAGGTTTTAGAGTAAGGAGAATGGTCGTAGATCCCTTTTTTTTGTAATGGTTGTTAGAATTATATGTCTATTGTATCATCCGTTGCGATTTAGAAGTTGTAAGTTTAATTCGTTTGATACATTGATTATACATTTTTGGGTTCGTTGGTGCTCATTTTGTAAGGCCTAAAGGCCACGCATTCATTATTTGCACGCATGTGAGATCATCGGGAGGCTACGTTGAGTTTATGTTGGTAATCATGTGGGATTCTATGGGTTGAAACATTCGATTTTCTAGTCTTGGAGATGTTTAGAGATGTTTAATACCTTTTTTGTTGTATTTATGTAAGTTGGATTCTTTGAGATGCATGTTGGAATGCATGGATGAAGTTAGGAAAAGTGGACTTTTGAAACAAGTTCTAAAAACGGGGGTTCAAGGTCAAACTGCTCGATAGACCGATCGATTAGTCGATTGAGCAGTCAAACACTGCTCTCGGTATCTCAAGGGTTGGGACAAACTGTTGCAACCAGTGGTAGACCAATCCCAAGACCGGTCGAGCGGTCTGTCTGTTGGGAGCAATTTTTTACCCTTTTAGTTCCTAAAACCTTTTCCTTCGGGGCTTAGTCCCCTTTTCTCAAATAGTTTACCCAAAGGTAGATTGTGAATTTTTTAGCCTAAAACCTTTTCATTGTTGAAACTTTTTGTTAGGGTTATATACTGAAAATCTTGTTTTTAGTATTTAATTTTATTTTAATAAAATTAACTTTTCCATTTTATAAGAGTCTCAATGAGCAATGTATGTAATATTATTTTTTCAAATGTTATGTATGGATGTTTTTTATTCTATACAGTATTTAATCTGGTGTGTAGAGTACGGGTTGTACATAGAAGACCAGATTTTAGGTTCTTGCAGAATATAAGTTTTTATTCACAATTTAGATGAAAATGGACATATCATTGATACGATTGTAGTACAGAGTTTTAATAAGCCTGTCTTAGTTACGGAGAACAAATAATAGCGTCATCTATTATTTCGACTATCTGTCCTAGTACACTTTCTGTATATTGAAAGGGACACATTGGGGTAATTAACTTTACACTGATTATATAAATTAATTCACACTTCAAGTTTATTATGAGAGTGTTTATATTCTTAATCCTGAGATAATTATTGATTTTCGTCTATTTAGTATTTGTTATTTTGATTCATTAGAGGGTGCGATCTTATAAGGGTTTATATTTCTGGTGAGTTAGATAGCAGTATTATTTATATGGTGAATATTAATTATTAATGGAATTCACGTCTTGAATGATCGGGATTGACGATAGCCCATTAAAAAAGCTTATAAATTTTGACCGGGTTAAACTCTACAGGTGAATTTGATTATTCGGCAGTCAAATAAGTTAAGCGGAATGGTTTAAGGAATTAAAGATGCCAATTAAATTAAATTGTCAGTAATTACATTTAATTGGTGGCTATCAGGAATCTTAACGTGGGGAGATGAGTTAAGCATTTAATAACATGAGTTTAATGCAAGATGGCCTTGAGATTATGACTTAAAGTGCAGTTACAGTTCTTTAGTGGTGTGAACTGTAATTTAGTGTTTTATGAAAATTGTTGAAACTGCTACAAGGTTTTTATAATTATAGATGCCGCTGAGAGGTTTACTTAATTGTGAAAACCGCTGGATACATATTTGGGTTATACTAGAAGTCTTTGTCATAATTACACCACAGGTCCCTGCTGTAACCCTATAAATATACGGGTAGGCTGAACCAAATTTATAATTTATCTTCAAGACTAAAGATGACCAGGTTCTGCCAGTACGAGTTCTCGAAGGATCGTAGCCCATACTACGTTCGGGAATCGCATAAGGGAATACCGTGAAGGTCTAACGGGAACTTTAACTTAGAATAAAAAATCGTAGTTAAAGAATCGACCAAAAAAGTATTCTTATAAATTAGCTGTGGTGGCATGGATTTTTATTTTGCCCGTTCGACTTCAAAACTTTTATTTGGAGCCTGTTTCAGCGATTGCCTGTTCAGTTATTTTTTATCAAAAATTATTTACATAAACAATGATTTTGGCAATTTTGCCTCTAACAATTGGTATCAGAGCTGTTTTATTTTTTATTTACGGTTTATCGAGGTGCTAGGTAGATTTAGAACTGTGCTAACTTTATTTTGTAGGTATTCTAATTCTGATTTTATGATTATCGTTATTTTCATGTTTGATTGAATAGTTTGGATGATGATTTAATTAATTTTTTAATCACGAAAGTTAACCGTGATAGTTTAAGTTTATTAGATCGAATGTGAGCCTACAGGACATAGGTTTCGATGTAAAAGCTTTTATTTATTTTTAAATATTAGTTTAGAATATTTAAGAACATGTTGAATATTCAAGAACACGAATATCAGGAGGCAGCACCGGCGGTGGTTTCGAGTTTTGTGGGCCGCAAATTGCGGTATTTTTTTAACAATTTTAAAACGTTTTTTCTGGTAAGTTTCTGCAGAATTTATACATTAAAAACAGCAGCAAAATAAGTCAAAAAATAGCCATAAAAATTAACAAAAATAGCCACCACCGGCGGCTTTGTCTGCGGCGGTTCGGGGCTGATTTTGTTGATTCTTCGGGATGATTTTGGGACTATTTTTTAGAAAAAATTTTAGGCATAAAATAGCAATAAATATACCTTAAAATACTATCTAAAAATCATAAAAGAATCACCCCAAATAGTTGGCGAAAATACCAGAAAATAGGCGGCGATTTTTGGTTGCAGCGCAAGCTATTCGAGGCAATTTTTGGGGCTTTTTCAGAACTATTTTTAGGCATTCTTTGAGGCATCGTATTTCTGGATATCAGTACTAAAATCAATAAAAATGAGAGCTAAAACAACCATAGAACAATCTAAAACAAGTGGCACAACAACAGCGGCGATGGGTGGTGCGGCGCAGCGACTTCTCGGGCTTTTGATGGCTATTTCCTGGCTGTTTTCAAATCAATCTTTTTTATAGAAATATATTATATTTCGTTAGCTGCGTTTAAAAAAAAAACGGGATGAGAACAGAGTTCGAATGAGGCCAGAGCGGCCTCTGGAAGTTGGCGGCGCAGTGCTGTTGTGGGACAGTAGCATTTTTTGTGTTTCGATAGCCATCAAAGCCTGTTTTTCGGGCTTCTTTCGACTAGTTCTTTTGATAGAAAAATAGAATATTTTGTTAGGTACGTTCTAGAAAAAATAGTATCGAAAATGGAGTTCGGGAGTGGTGGCAAAAGCCTCCTGAAGTTGGCGGCATTGGGCGGCGCCGATGGTGGCTTGGTTCGGGCTATTTTGTTCGAGTTTTTTTGATATGTTTTGATCCTCATATGATATATTAGTATATCAAAGTGTTTCATAAAATTCTGATGCAATCGGGATACAGAAAGCTGACTCGAAAAAGAATTATTCCAGCTTATCTTCAACAGGAGACTGAAACTCTTCAGAGTTTTGTATTGATCATAAAATCAAAATATATACATATCTTGCTTTATATTTATATGAACTGCGTGAATGGTGTATATCTGTTTTATATTTTTCTGTTAATTTAATTAATTCAAAAAAATTCAGTTTTAATTAAATATTTTGTAAATGAAAATAAAGTTAATTTTTTTAATTAAAGTTTTTAATTAAATAAAAAAACTTTAGATATTTTATTTTATTTACAAAATATCATGTTTAAGTTGATTTTTTTATAAAATCGAATATCTTGAAAAAATGTAGAAATTAATTCTAAATTTTGAATTAATTCTAAATTCTAAATAAATTATTATTTTTCAAAAAATATGTAACAAAAAATAAAATAATTAAATGTCTTTAATCACCACCTTAGATAAAATGCTGAAGAAAAAACTATGCATTTATAGAATTTTATTTGTTACGCATTATTACACGGAAAGATGGTTTGACAAACTGAAAATTTTGAAATCATGTACACGGAAAGATGTTTGATTCCTTTATATCTGCGATTTTTAAAATTAATAAATTTATTTTAATTAAACATATTTTTATGATTCTCAAAAATATTTTAAAAATCGAAGTGGAAGTACAAATTTATTCACAGATAATTTTCGTAGTTTCTATCACCAATTTATAGATGATGTGATTAAATCCTGTATGTTGGCAGTAAGCCTTCCTCCTCATCTGACATATTAATTGTGGTATCGCCAGTACAAACCTCCATTAGGGATATTTCTAGATAATTGTTAGTGTGGATCTCTTCTCCATCTGAAGTGTTCATTGTGAAGCGATTCATTTGGAATTAGGTAATGGTTAACACTTAATTGTAAATAAATAGTATACTCTCTATTTGAGTCACTGCTATTGTTTACTTGACCGAAACTATATCAGCTATTTAATTTTACTTGGCAGGGTCAGTTGCCTAGATAGTAAAATTAAAATGAATTGACCTGTATGAACAAACGATGGATAATAGACGTTATCTCATCGAGGCATGCTATTCACAGGGTACCAGGTTATTGGTGATTTTTTTTAAATGGTAGAGAAAATCAAATTAAAATAAATTCAAAGTATTATTCGTCATAATTAATGGTTATTTTTAATTATGTAATTTTTAGGATTAAAATAGCTTTTAATTCACTCACAGTTATACTTAAAGAAAACAAACTAACGGGATCAAATTTTGTTGACTGAAAAAGTAACTTGGATATAACTTTAACTACCAGGAATTGGTGTGAAAAAATCAAAAGATAGATGTTTTCACTAGAACTAGACACGACACTAGAAAAAACTATGTCTAGTATTTCTCAAAAGGTAGAATAATCAGGGTAATTTTTGTTTACTGATTGTGAAAATATGTTTAGCGGTGTTATTTATTAGTACCTGGTGTGTAGATACGAGAGCCACTAATCATATTTAAAATTCATTGTAAGGGTTCCAAGAAAATCGATAACTTAGTGATAGAGAGAATTACTTGCGTATGAACAATAATACAAAGGTGACAGCAGTTGCACTGGGAGATGCCACTCTCAGTTTTAGTAGAGATCGGATTTTAATATTAAAAAATTATCTTTATATACCTTCCATTAGAAGAAACTTAGTTTCTATTTCTAGATTGATTAAAGACGGATATTTAGTTTATTTTAATAACTTTGTGGTTATTAAGGATAATAAACGAGTTATCTGTTTTGATACATTGGTAGATGATCTTTATGTTATTACTCTAATCTCTCCTACAATGCCAATAACTAAATTGAATAAGACATCTAATTACCATATAAGAAAAAATTTTATTCTTTAATGAACCAAATGTTTATTTGGCACTTATACTTAGGTTATATTAATCTAAAAAGGATAAATAGACTAGTAAAAAATGAACCTTTGAGTTCATTGGAAGTGGGGCACTTTTAGTTTGTGAATCCTGCTTAGAGAGTAAGATGACCAGAAGGCCCTTTTCGGCCAAAGGCTATAGAGCTAAAGAACCATTGGAACTGGTTCATTCTGATGTGTGTGGTCCTCTGACAATCTGGGCTAGAGGTGGCTTTGAGTACTTCGTCAGTTTCATTGATGACTACTTAAGGTATAGATACATTACCTGATGCACCGTAAGTTTGAATGCTTTGATAAATTCAA
>JAUMHN010298078.1:0-18627 GCA_032360265.1 Heliamphora ciliata
GTCTGTGTACTAACAGTAACATCTTGTGTTGAATCTGAACCCTATGCACCATTACCTACATACTCGTCTGGCATGTTAATGGTAGCACCATGTTCATGATTTGTACTTGTCCCGATAATCATTTCACTACAACGAGATAATAGGATATCAGTGACTTATGGTTCCTCTTTCGTTCTACTGGTATTTTCTCTCATTTCTTTCAAAATAATTTTACTTTTGGGCATGTGGTCCATAATATAATTCTCTTTCAAGAATCGGGCATTGGTGTTAACAATGACCTTCTGTTCCTTAGGATTATAAAATAAACTATCCTTCGTTCCCTTAGGATACCCCACAAAAAATAGACTTCTGTCCTCAGTCCTAACTTACCCACGTTCCCTTTCAGCACATGTGTTGGACACCTCCAAATCTGAATATGCCTCAGACAAAGCTCACGACCGGTCCACAATTCTGTGGGAGTAGAAGGTACTGACTTAGAAGATACCAAGTTCAAAATATAAGTCGATGTCTCTGATGTAAGTTTCCAAAAAGAATCGGGTAATCCTAAATAACTCATCATAGACCTTACCATCTCCATAAGAGTTCTATTATTTCTTTTTGCTAACTATTCTACTGCGGAGTGTCCAATGCAATCAACTAGAATATAATCCCTTCTGATGACAGGTAGTTCCTAAACTTTCCAAAGAGGTACTCCTCACCACGGTCGGATCGTAGTGATTTGATAATTTTACCCAAAAGCTTCTTTGCCCCCGTCTTGAACTTTTTTAATTTCTCAAAGCATTTAGACTTACGGTGCATAAGGTAAATGTATCCATACCTTGAGTAGTCATCAATGAAATTGATGAAGTACTCAAAACCACCTCTAGCCTAGATTATCATAAGACCACACACATCAGAGTGAATCAGTTCTAACAGTTCTTTAGCTCTATAGCCTTTGGCTGAAAAAGGCCTCCTAGTCACCTTACCCTCTAAGCAGGATTTACAGACTGGAAGTACCTCCACTTCCAATGAACTCAAAGGTCTATCTTCTACTAGTCTATTTATTCTTTTTAGACTAATATGATCTAAGGGTAAGTGCCAAAGAAACGTTTAGTTCATTAAAGAATGAAACTTTATCTTATATGGTAAATTAGATGTGTTATTTAATTCAGTCAGTTGGAGTGTAGGAGAGATTAGAGTAATAACATAAAGATCATCTACCAATGTACTAGAATAGATAATCCGTTTATTATCCTTAATAACCACATAGTTATTAAAATAAACCAAATATTCATATTTAACCAATCTAGAAACAAAAACTAAGTTCCTTCTAATGGAAGGTACATAAAGACAATATCTCAATATTAAAATCCAAACTCTACTAAAACTGAGAGTGACATCTTCCACAGTAACTGCTGTCACTTTTGTATTATTACCTATGTGCAAGTAATCTCTCCATTGCTAAGTTGTCGTGTTTCTTAAAATTTCTGTAATGAATTTCAGACATGATTAGTGGCTCACAAATTTACACACTAAGTACCGGTAGATAACACCGCTAAAAACGTTTTCACAACCAGTGAATAAAAATGATCCTGTTTGTTCAGCTTGCTGAGATAAACTGGACATTATTTTTTCTAGTGCCGTGTCTGTTGTAGTGAAAATATTTGCCTTTTGACGTTTTCACACCAGTTTGTGGCCCACTAACAATCTTTAAAATCGTGCCACCCTGTTTTCTGAACCTTTTTCTTTTTAATGCATTTCAGCCCAGAGGAAGAACCCTTTCCAGAAACAAACACATTTTTTGACATTGAAGGAATACCCTTAGTAGTTAAAGTTATATTCAAGTTACTTTTTTAATCAATAAAATTCGATCCCGTTAGTTTATTTTCTTTGAGTATTGACACTAGTAGATTGAAAGCTATTTTAATCATGAGAATCACATAGTTAAAAATAACCGTTGTGGATTCAAGATTTGGAATTTTTGAATTCAAAAATAAGGAGATTTAATAAATGTTTAGAAAATACTTTAACACCTTGAAAATCAAATTTTGAAATTTTTTTTGTGAAAAATAAAGTCGCCACTTGATTTTTTAAAAAAATCAAGAAAAATAAAAATAGGCTACTGATCTTTAAAATATTAACCAGAGAAAACAAGGGTTTGAGAGCTAAGGCACAAAGTGAGAAAGGTGTTAGGCACCCCGTTCGCCCAACTGTGAGGTTGGCCTCTACTAATCATCATTAGTTCTTAATTAGATTTCTCAAATGCATGCAAATACAAAAAATAGAGGCAAAAAGAGAACATCTAAAATTAAATAAGAAAAATACATAACATATGTTTATAGAATGCCAAATAAAACAAATATCAAAAGAAAAATCCTAAATCTTACAGCATGCAATTTCTAACTAAATGATATATAGAGCAAACCCGCATCAATACCACCAAAATAACCTAAATTAGCATGATTTAAATAAAAAGCACAAATATGCTCTAAAAGTTATTAAATTCAAATCATACAAAAAATAAACATAGATTTGCTAGCAATATCATCAAATAACTAAAATAACCTAAACTATTCTAAACATGATTTCAAATAAAGTAAACAAAGCATACTTTAAAAATGATACCAAATATGCATATTACCAAATAATCTAAAATTATATTAACATGATTAACTTCTACTAGAGATAAAAAAGATAAACTAAGATATAAAAAAAGTATACGAGAATTCTATATTAAAAGCTCAATAATAAAAATAATAATGAAAGATTATTAAACTAATAACATGAATTTTATGCTTTTTTTCATACAGAAGAATGCTCAAAGACTTAATTAAAAGAAAATTTACAAAAAGAAGATTACACCAAAATTAAAAGGCCTTTTGAGGAAGATAAAAGAAAATGCTACTAAACTAAAACCAAAGGATTAGAATTATAGCAAAAGAAAAAGAAAGGAACCTAACTATTATCAGAGATTTTATAAGTTTTATATGAAAACCAGACAAAATAAAGGAAAAGTGAAAGAAATGCTACAAAAAGAAAAACTAAACTAAAATTAAGAAATTTTATGGATTTTGATGTTAAACAAAATAAAAGAAAAGAAAAATAAAAAGAATACTATTAAAAGAAAAAAGAATTAAGCTAATGAAACATAACGATTAAAACAATGACTATTACATAGTGACATAATAGCCATTTAACTAAGAAATATAAAATACGGGTGTAATATTAATAATTACAACTATATGAATGTAAGTGCATTGATTATGACGATAACGACACTGTAAGTCGCAATTGTCAAATATGTTAGCACTGTTTTAATGAATTTCTAAAAGTGACCAAAATGCAAGTGTGCAATGTGAACAAAAACAACAATTAAGATTACTTTGATTTCTAAGAGAAGTAACCGAATTATACTAAACAAATCATGCACATTAATCGCATGTTTACAATTTCACAAACTAAATGGTAAACTAAATCAACTATACAAATGAAGAAAACATGCGAATTGAAATTGAAATTAACCCGGCCACTCCAAGGAAAAGAGGGTGGAGAGAGAAAGACCGAGGATCCAAGTAGAATACCTGGATCGCAAGTGAATCCTCGATTCGGGGAATGACGATTGGTAGTCCAATCCTCGGGATATGCTCCAACTTCAATCGACGAAACAAGAATTTGGTAGCGTATCGGTGTACTGAATCTCGTACTTCAGCAAAGAGGTAGGGTGTTGGCATCAAGGCTCGCACTCTCTTGGTACTTCGGTAAAGTACCTCTCACTCTAATTTTGTCCTGAAAAACGTACTAGGGGTACGGTATTTATAGAGTTCATCATCCAATGGAGTGTTGACACGTTTTGAGACACGTTAGGCCATTTAAAGTTGGCGGTCGCCATGTATGGAGTGGGCGGTCGCCATAAAAAATAATTTTCAAGGGGTTTTTTATGGCGGTTGCCACAATGAAGTTGTTGACCCCATGGTTCAAATGTGGCGGTCGCCACCTTTGCTAGGGTTTTCCAAGATGTTTTTGTGTAGGTCGCCACAATCAAAGTTGGCAGTCCCACAGTTCAAGTTGGCGGTTTAAGACGAATTCACTGGTTTGAAGATTTTGATCATTAGGTTCAAATCACTGAGCTTGGATCACCCCCCGAGGATTGTTCAGAAGCACCATTCGTCTTATTTTCATCATTGGATTAACCTGGATAAACCTAAGATTGACAGGATCAAATTGAGGTGTCTACAGTTGCCCCTCTTTAATATAACTTGCGCAGCGACGCGTGAAGCGAGTTTTTATCAAAGATCCAAAGACAACATCCATTTGACCGAGCCGTAAATTTTAGGCCACCAACACAAGCATGCATATGATGTTGGTCGTACTCAAATTTCTATTGAGCTGCCTACGTACCCCTTTGCTAGGGATCAGATCAAAACGTAGTTCCTGAAACAAATGCACATATGCAAGATACTAAACATGATGCAGATGCTAACACCAGTATGATCAAATAATATCCGAAAGATGGAGTCATGATCTAAAAGGAGCACAATCAATCAAACAAGTCAAAGATCGAGTCAAGATCTAAGAACTCTGCTGGGAATAAAATAATTAAAAGGATCGAGTCAAGATCCAAGAAATTATCTTAATTGTGAAAACAACATCGAATTAATTAGGTCGAGTCAAAACCTAAAAACTCGAAACGATAACGGGATAAGGATAACTAAAAAGTCAAGTCAGGACTTTAAATTATCCTCGAAGGAGAGAACCACGAATTAATAGCTCGAGTCAAGACCTAAAAACTCAGAACGAGCACAAGATAAAAATAATTAAAAGCCAAGTCAAGGCTTAAAACTATTTTCATTGGAAAATAAACTATAAATTAATAGGTCGCGTCAAGCCTAAAAACTTAGAAACAAAGTACGGGATAAAAATAATTAAAAACCTATTCAAGGTTTAAAACTATTTTCATCGAAAAAAATCACGAATTAATAGGTCAAGTGAAGACCTAAAAACTCGAAATGAAGCATGGGATAAAAATAACTAAAAGCCGAGTCAATGCTTAAAACTATTTTCGTCGGAAGAAAACACCACGAATTAATAGGTTAAGTCAAAACCTAAAAACTCGGGACGAGTACGGGACAAAAATAATTAAAAGTTGAGTCAAGACTTTAAAACTATTTTTAAATCCCAAAAAAAGGCAAACAAATAATCATAGGGGCATTAAAAACATAAAAAGCAATTGTGACATAGGTGCCTGGGGAGCAAGGCTTGAGAAATCTAAGACGCCTTTTGGACAATTAGGGTACCTGAGGAGCAGGGCTTGAGAAACCTAAGACGCCTTCTAGACATAGGGTGCCTAGATCATTAGGACTTGAAACATAAGATGCCTAGTGCACTAGGGCTTGGGAAACCTATGACGCCTTCTAGACTTAGGGTGCTTGAGGAGAAGGGCTTGAGAAACCTAAGACGCCTTCTGAACTTAGGGTGCCTAGATCACTAGGGCTTGAAACATAGGACGCCTAGCCCATTAGGGCTTAGGAAACCTAAGACGCCTTTTGGACTTAGGATGCCTGAGGAGCAGGGCTTGAGAAACCTAAGACGCCTTCTGCACTTAGGGTGCCTAGATCACTAGGGCTTGAAAGAATCGAAGGGTCGTCATTCACATACGAACCTAGGATTGAAAGATTTACCTGGTGTACCAGGGCTTGGGATTCCTAGTCTTCTAGGGCTTAAAAGAATCGAAGGGCCATCACACACACACGAACCTAGGGTTGGGTTTGCCTGGTGCACTAAGGCTTAGGATGCATAGTCTTCTAGGGTTTGGAGAAAACCTTAGACACCTTCTGGTCTTAAGACCTAGATGCCTTATGGACTAGGGTTTGGAGAAAATCTAAGACGCCTTCTGGACTAGGGTTTGGAGAGAACCTAAGACACCTTCTGAACTTAGGACCTAGACGCCTTATGGACTAAGGTTTGGAGAAAAACCTAAGGCACCTTCTGGACTTAGGATCTAGACGCCTTACGGATTAGGGTTTAGAGAAAAACCTAAGACACCTTCTAGACTTAGGACCTAGAGAACGTTTCGCATATGACTGGGATTTGGAAGAGGGTATCTAGCGTACTAGGGTTTGGATCAACGGGCCATTGTTAAGGGTTGCTACACAACTTTTGGGATCCACAAGCTCGTATTTTTCACTTTGGCCTTGAAGAATTATGCCCCACTGTAGAAGAGTTCACCGTCATTCTTAATCTTGTCCCATGGGAGTTCATGGCAATACCTTCCTTATTCGTCTCTGTGAAGAAGTAGATCATGCATCCTTGTGGTCTGACTGGCCAAGAGGTTTCTTTCTTCATCTATGGGGATTCATTGGATACAGATTCTGCCCTACCAGTTCCCTTGTTGACTTCAGCTTCCAAGTGTAGCGCCGTTATGTTCTGTGCTTTTGTTTGCTTGCCCGGTGCCTTCTGGTTTCCTGTGACGGCTGAGTTAGTACTATTCTGGTGGACATTACTAAGAAAATAAAAGCAGGAAGGGACTCCGTGTCCCTAGTTTTGGCTGAGACCCTGATTGGTCTAGATACTATCCACCGGGGTGTAACCTCTTTTGCCGGTAGTCCTCTACTTCGCCAAGTAAAACTCAAATCTCTCATTTTTTCGCTCTTATCTCCTTTTATCGATTTTTCTCAATTTTTACCGCTCTTCTCTCATTTTGCTGATTTCTCTCAAATTTTACCGCTCTTTTCTCCTTTTGGCACTATCTCTCTTTATTTTCTCATATATCTCATATTTTGCTGATTTTTCTCGATTCTTACCTCTTTTTTTCTCTTTTCAGATCTGGCTAATAGAGAAGGTAAATCTTCTGCAGAAACTGGCTTAGGATGGGCACAACGTTGCTGCCTTTGGTCCATCATCCTTTTTACCTGATATACACTACCGAGGCAACTTGGAGACATATCTTTCTTCGCTGACTGGAAGAGACATCACTTGGCAGTGCTCCTAGTGTTGGATCCCTTTTATGACTTTGATCACAATGGACCATCTAAATGTCTTGCTGATTGGTCTGCAGCTATCCACCCTCTACTATCCACACCGAATCATGAGGCAGTTTGATCGAGGTCAAATCATATTTTACAGCGTACAGGGTCGTATGTATTCATTTTTCCTTCAGGCCCCATTTATGGCGCAATGTCAGGAGGCTTAGCCATCTCGTTCACTGATGGAGATGCAAGAGCTATCCCACACTGAGCTCCTCGAGGAGTATAAGGCGTGGCTGATTCAGGAAAAAGAGAGTAGAAATAAAGAAGATGGAGGAGAACAAGAAGCAAAGAGGAGGAAGATCGGAGAGATCTGTTTTTCTTTTAGGACTTTGTAGCTTTCTTCTTTGTTTAGAGTTTTGGACTTGCATGCCTATCCTTTATTTTTAAAATCTTGTGATTGCAGCTGAAATAATGAAAATTTCACATTTATCTAAAAAAGATTTCCAATTATTTAAAGTTTTTCGATTCTTGTAATTAAACGATTTTATTATCAAAACTCAAAGATAAATTTGCATTGATCATTACTCGAATTCAAAGATGGTTAAAACAAATAAGGTGGTCGAAGTTCTTAAAAGAAGCTGTCTATGTATCCTAAGGAAGTAGAATCAGGCCATGATATAGTTCGAGCACGATTTACTCTCAGATATTAACACTCTCCTTTTGTGATGCCCTAACTTTTGCCAAGGTCACCCTTTTTGGTTTTCTGCCTTGCGGGCTGCTCTAAATTTTTCCTGGGCTGCCTTTTCAATTTTTTAACCCAGTGAGCTTTTATCTTATTTTATTTTTCTCTCAAGGGTAGTATTTCTTGAACTGGTCCAAGTTGATTGGAGTAGAGAACGTATTTCCATTCAAATCCATGATGATTACAGCATCACTGGTCATAATAGTATTGATTACATACGGCCCGGCCTAATTTGGCTTGAACTTTTCCCTTGGATCAAATACGGGAGCCTTGATCTCCTTAAAAATCAAGTCACCTTCTCTCAAGGCCCGGGTCTTGACTTTCTTGTTGAACGCACGAGCTATCCTCCTTTGGTATCCTTGTATGTGAAATAGGGTTTGTAGTCTTTTTTCATCGGATAAGAGAAGCTCTTCCATCCAATTCTTTTACCATTCTTTCGCGAGTTGAGCCGCATCTTATACTTCTTGATCTTTTTGAGGAATTTCTATAGTGCTATGATATGGCCATCTTGATCTTTGGACTTCACAATCATATCATCTACATATACTTCGATTTTCTTGTGTATCATGTCATGTAACAAGGTAGTTGCAACCCTTTGATAGGTTGCTCTTGCATTCTTCAAATCGAATGGCATTACGCGGGAACAATAGGTGCCCCACGGTGTAATAAATGTCATCTTTTCTCTGTCTTTGAGGTCCATTAAGATCTAATTGTACCCGGAGAATCCAACCATAAACAATAAAAGAGCATGTCCCGCTGTGCTATCTACCAAGACGTTAATGTGCGGAAGTGGAAAGTCATTGTTCGGACAAGCCTTGTTGAGATTTCAAAAATCCACATAGACTCTGATACGTCCATTCTTCTTAAAGACCAGCACAATGTGTGAAACCCTGACCCGTTTTCTTTTTTGGTATTTTTTGACGCGTGCTATGTGTTTTTATTGAAGCATGTTTTTAATGCTTTTGATACATGATCAGGCTTAGATATGCATGAGGGGAAGGTTCCCGGGGCCGTGGACCATTGTGGCGCAATTCTCGAAAAATTTCAAAAAAAAAGATATTTTAGAGACCTATAAATATCTGAAATTAGATATTTTCATAAAGATATTTTTCAAAATTTCTCTAGTAAGTTTTTCGTTTCTCTCTGCCTTCTCTCTAAGTTCTCGGGGGCCCAAGGCTCAATTTTCAACGATCCAACAGCGAATCATTGCATATGGCACGGTGGGGTCTGCAACCATCCGATCAGATTTTGATTCTGACGAAACTCAATTTTGCACGTGGTTCGAGGTATCGAGTTTTAAACTCACCGAGGTAGGATTCTAGACCCTACTACTGTATAAGGGTGTTATGGGTAAACGTGAGTGTTTTGAACGGGTAGATTGCTGTAGATATGTGTTTGTTTCAAAGTTAGATTTTTGGGTTTAAAACCTAGCCTTCGGCGATTGTTTTGGATGGAATCGGGTGTCGGGAGTTTCTTTTGAGGTCTCAGTGTTAGGCCTAGACGTGTGGGTGTTCACAGATGTTGGTTTAGAGTTTGAAAGCTTTGAATCGGGGTTTGGATGTAGAAACCTGTAGCTTGGAATCAGGTTCCGCCGAGGTTCGATCGACTAAACCATGGGGTTCGGTCGACTGAAGTTTGGATCTTGGGTTTGGTGGACTGAACTGGGGTGTTCAATCGACTGAACCGTGTGTTTTGGCATTTTGTGGTTTTCCAGTAGGGTGTTCAGTCGACTGGAGGTGGGGTTCGGTCGACTAAACTTGTGGGTTGTTGGATTGTGGTTTTGGGTTGATTCTTTGGTTTTTGATTGGTATCCTATGGTATTCAATTGATTAATTTATGAGAATTACTTAATTTAAATACCTGTGGATTCCTTTTAAGGTTTGGTTGGTTAGGTGGTGGTTTCGGGGGTCGTGTCATGGCCTTGGGTGTGCGTTTGAGTGTCGCCCTCGTGGGCGATGGGCATGGTAGATGCGGCTTATGGATGCACGGTTAGGTGCGTGGTTTGACGTTGGGTTTGTGTTGGCGCGGGTGAGTGTCATGGGTCTGTGATGGCCGTGTTAGAAGTGTTTGGGCCAGTGGTGGTCATGTGGGTTGTCCCGTGAGTGGATGTCAGTTTTGACGGGTGGCGTCATGATGTGGTTTTATATGGTTATGTGCATATTTATAACTATTTATTTATGTACGAAATACATAAGTGGATTACGTGGTTGTGATATCAATCGTTATGTGTAACATGGTTTATACTTTAAAACCTAGAGTTTTATAGATATGTGACGTGGTTTGTGGAACGTCGTGTTAATACATGGTTATATGTTTTAAATCCAGATTTAGGTTTGCATGTGTATGAAATGGATTAGATGAATATGTGATCCAGTAGATGTAAATCCTGGTTGATGATGCATGTGTGCATGTGTAGGTGTATAAGGTAGGCTGCGAAAGCCGGCGTATGAGGTAGGCTACGAAAGCCGGTGTGTGCGATATCTGACGGATTAAAACGAGATCCCGATGAGGCACAGGTGTGTGTGTGTGTGCGATATCTGACAGATTGAAACGAGATCCTGATGAGGCACGGGTGTGGGTGTGTGTGCGATATCTGAAGGCTGAAACGAGGTCCTGAAGAGGCACGTGTTCATGGATTACAAGTATTTCATTTTGGGACGGATAGACCAATTTTCTTAAAAATTGTATTATCGGCCTACGGGAGTCGAAATACTGTATTAACGGTCTGTGGGAGTTGTAATACTAGAATCATTTTCATGGCTCTGATGAGTTGACAAATGGTTTTTATCCTCACTTTTCCTTGCATGTGAAAATGGTTTTCTAGCTCTGGTGAGTCGTGATCTAAAACGGTTTTAAAATTATTTTATTGGCTTGAAAGAGAGTCAAAAACTGTACTTCATTTATCGAGCATGTTTAGCTTATACTGCGTGTGCTGTTTAGAATCTGCTGAGCTTTGACTCACGATGTGAGATTTGCTTTTGTTCAGGTACCGGTCACACTAGTTGATCTGGAGGTGCTGAAGAGGTGGAAGCGCTGTAGTCTTCCCTTTTTGTCCTTTTGTTACATGTATGCTATAACATATTTTTTGGGCGTTGGAGCCATGTAATGTTGCCGTTTGGCGTTTATATACAATGCATGTATGGTTTAGCTTTGAGAGTGTATTCTTGATTGGGTATATTGTTTGCTTATTTATGGGTGTTTCACGTGGCCCGGAGTTTGGGGCGTAACAAGTTGGTATCAGAGCTCTGGGTTCGAATACCTATGAGCCATGGAAAGAGGTTACATCACCGTGTGAGGTTGATTGTGTTTGTTTGACTGCATGTGTTTAGATGTTTTGATAACATGGACGTGATAGCATGCGGGACATATGTGAATGATGTGTATATGTGAGCATTGGGGTTGAATCTTAGGGGTGATAGTCTTGCCTTTGGGCGTTTGGATCAACAAACTTGGGAACCAAGTTAGAAAAGCGTTTAGCTGACGTAATTTCTAGCAAGGAATCTGAGTAGGTTATCCAGATTGACGTGTCATTCTTGTTGGCTCTCCTCGGTATATGTGGAGTTGTTTAGCATGAGCCTATGTAGTTATGTGATAGCATGCTAAGTGTTTAGCGTTTATATTCATGCCATGTGCTACGTCTTATGTATTGTTTCGCTTTCATGTAGATGCGACGTCGGCGAGGAGAGGGCAAGGCCGTGGCCGCGCTGGCCAAGGGGATGTTCCTATCCCTGATGCTGGGGATGGTAATGCTCCCCATGGACCGATGGACGCGACGGAGTTGTTGCGTGTGCTGGTTGGTTCTATCCAGCAGCTGGTTGCTAGGGGCGAGCCTGTTAGGGAGAGGGTGCCTGAGGTGAGGGCTACAGTTGTAATGCGGGAGATCAGGCGCATGGATCCACCTATCTTTGCAGGAGATCCTAATCCTCTTCTGGCGACAGAGTGGTTGGAGTTGACGACTCGGATCCTCGACACATTGCAGATTGTGGAGGATGAGTTGCGAGTTTCTTTTGCCACCTTTCAACTGAGAGGTGATACTCATCAGTGGTGGAGGTATGCCAGGACTACAGTGGGGGCCACATGGGTAGCTTTTACACGAGTCTTCCTGGAGAGATATTTCCCAGCTTCAAGGAGGGACTTATGCAGGGAGGAGTTCTATTCTCTTACCCTGGGGGCCATGGACATCATGCAGTACGAGGTCAGGTTTACGAGCTTGTCTCGGTTTGCACCGAAGGTGGAGTGTACAGATGACTTGCTTTCGATGAGGTTTGAGCGGGGCTTGAGGCCGGCGATCAGGCTGTGGTGGGATATCATGTGTTCAGACAGCTAGTGGAGGCGACAGCGAGGGTTGAGAATGCTTTGGCTGAGACTCGAGCTCCCAGGGAGGCCAGGACATCACAGGGCGGGACGGAGGTACAGATAGCTAGACACTCTAGCAAGAGGAAAAAATCCTCTGGTCCTAGCTTTTATCCATCTGGACCACAACAGTTTTTAGCACCATCACCATCTGTGGCTTCATCTGGGAGGCCGAAGCAGCGAGAGTTGACCTATTATTGATGCAGACAGCCGGGGCATCGTGCGGCGAATTGTTTACAGCCGAGACCATCCCAGAGTTTAGCTCCAGTGCAGCCACAGGAGAGGGACCCATCAATTTGCTATGGATGTGGACAGTCCGAACAAATTCGTAGGAATTGTCCCCAGCGAGGCAGTGCGCCAAGTATGGAGGACACACCGGTGGGTTCGTACGCGCAGGGTCGACAGCAGCCTTCCGCAGTACAAACTTCCTAGATGGCAGGTGAGAGCTCATCAGTTCAGTCGGTGCGGCAACTGACAGCGCCGAGTCATGGCGAACAGGACAGAGTGGGGTTACCTCAAGTGTATTCTCTTGCAGCTCGCGGTTCTTCGTGGGCACCGATCGTGCCGAAGGATGCTGATATGTCTTCAGCAAGAAGAGCTACTTTCTGAGTATGCAGGCTTTGGGCCAGTTCTTCATTGCATCTGTTTGGGGTTGGTTATGGATCCGTGGATGGTGTACTGTGTTGAGGCAGCGGTTGGTGATGATTTAAGGTTGGAATGGGTTGTAGATCCCGAGTCTTTGAGATAGTTAGCCATTGTTTAGGATGCTTGACCTTGTTTGACTATATCCTAGGAATGGTTTGGCTGACCATCTCGTGTACCTGTGTCGGTTGCGATCGACGATTTGCTGTTTTAACCTTGAGTTGAATTTCGGGGGCAAAATTCCTTTAAGGGGGGTAGAGTTGTGAGACCCTAAACCATTTTCTTTTTCGGTGTTTTTCGATGCGCGTTATGTGTTTTCGTTGCAATATGTTTTTAATGCTTTTGATGCATGATCGGGCTTAGATATGCATGCGGGATAGATTCCCGGGGCCGTGGGCCGTTGTGGCGCGATTCTCGAAAAATTTAAAAAAAAAAGATATTTTGGAGACCTATAAATATCTGGAGTTAGATGTTTTCATAAATATATTTTCTAAAACTTCTCCAGTAAGTTTCTCGTTTCTCTCTACCTTCTCTTTAAGTTCTCGGGGGCCTGGGACTCGATTTTCAACGATCCAACAGCGGATCTTTACTTTTGGCATGATGGGCTACGCAACCATCCTATCAGATTTTGATTCCGACGAAGCTCAATTTTGCGCGTGGTTCGAGGCATCGAGTTTTGAACTCACCGAGGTAGGATTCTAGACCCTACTGCTGTATAAGGGTGCTATGGGTAAACGTGAGTGTTTTTAACGGGTGGATTGCCGTAAATTTGTGTTTGTTTTAAAGTTAGATTTTTGGGTTTAAAACCTCATTTTTGGCAATTTCTATGGATGGAATCGGGTGTCGGGAGTTTCTTTTGAGGTCTCGGTGTTAGGCCAAGACGTGTGGGTGTTCACGGATGTTGGTTTGGAGTTCGGAGGCTTCAAATCGGGGTTTGGATGTAGAAACCCATAGCTCAGAATCAGGTTCCGTCGAGGTTCGATCGACTGAACCATGTGGTTCGGTCGACTGAACTGGGGGGTTCGGTCGACTGAACCGTGTGTTTTGGCTTTTGTGGTTTTCCAGTAGGGTGTTGGGTCGACTAGAGGTGGGGTTCGGTCGACTGAACTTGTGGGCTGTTGGGTTGTGGTTTTGGGTTGATTCTTTGGTTTTCGATTGGTGTCCTGTGGCATTCAATTGATTAATTTATGGGAATTACTTGATTTAAATACTTATGGATTCCTTTTGGGGTTTAGTTAGTTATGTGGTGGTTTTGGGGCTCGTGTCGTGGCCTCGGGTATGCGTTTGAGTGTTGCCCTCATGGGTGATGTGCATGGTAGATGCGGCTTATGGATGCACGGATAGGTGCTTGGTTTGACGTTGGGTTTGTGTTGGCACGGGTGAGCATTGTGGATCTGTGATGGCCGTGTTGGGAGTGTTTGGGCCAGTGGTGGTCGTGTGGGTTGTCCCATCAGTGGATGTCGATTTTTACGGGTGGCGTCGTGATGTGGTTTTATATGGTTATGTGCATATTTATAACTGTTTATTTATGTATGAAATACGTAAATGGATTACGTGGTTGCGATATCAATGGTTATGTGTAACGTGATTTATGGTTTAAAACCTAGAGTTTTATAGGCATGTGATGTGATTTGTGGAACATCGTGTTAATACATGGTTATATGCTTTAAATCCTGGTTGATGATGCACATGTGCGTGTGTGGGTGTATGAGGTAGGCTGTTAAAGCTGGCGTATGAGGTAGACTGCAAAATCTGGCGTATGAGGTAGGCTGCGAAAGCCGGTGTGTGCGATATCTAACGGATTGAAATGAGATCCCGATGAGGCATGGGTGTGTGTGTGTGTGCGATATCTGACGGATTGAAACGAGATCCTGATGAGACACGGGTGTGGGCGTGTGTGCGATATCTGAAGGCTGAAACGAGGTCCTGAAGAGGCACGTGTTCATGGATTGCATGTATTGCATTTTGGGACGGATAGACCAATTTTTTTAAAAATTATATTATCGGCCTATGGGAGTCAAAATACTGTATTAAGGGCCTGCGGGATTCGTAATACTAGAATCGTTTTCATGGCTCTGATGAGTCGACAAATGGTTTTTATCCTCGTTTTCCCTTGCATGTGAAAATGATTTTCTGGCTCTAGTGAGTCGTGATCTAAAACGGTTTTAAAATTATTTTATTAGCTTGAAAGAGAGTCAAAAACTGCACTTCATTTATCGAGCATGTTTAGCTTATACTGCATGTGTTGCTTAGAATCTGCTAAGCTTTGGCTCACAGTGTGGGATTTGCTTTTCTTCAGGTACCGGTCACGCTAGTTGATCTGGAGGTGCTGAAGAGGTGGAAGCGCTGTAGTCTTCCTTTTTTGTCCTTTTGTTACATGTATGCTATAACATATTTTTCAGGCATTGGAGCCATGTAATGTTGCCGTTTGGCGTTTATATACAATGTATGTATGGTTTAGCTTTGAGAGTGTATTCTCGGTTGGGTATGTTGTTTGCTTATTTATGGGTGTTTCACGTGGCCCAGAGTTTGGGACGTGACACAATGTTGGCCACCCACTTCGGATACTCGGTTACCATAAGGAGTCCAGCGTTAATCTGCTTTGTGACTTCTTCTTTGATATTCAGAGCCCATTCTGGTTGTATCCTTCTCAATTTTTGTTTGACCAGTTTGGCATTTAGATACAAAGAGATATGGTGTTGGATAATATCGGGATCAATTCTGCGTATATCCTCACATGATCATGCAGGAACATTTTTGAATTCTTTTAATAAAATCATTAATTGCTCACATTCAACTAAAGATAACGAAGAACCAATTTAGACAATTTATGGGTTAATTTTATTATCTAGATTTATTGACAAAGTTTCTTTAGTTATTGGTTGGACACGCATTTCTTCTTTTCTTTTTATTAAAGCTTTTAATTCTTCAGGGGCATCCCCTTCAAATTCAAAATCATCAGAAAGCATACAAAATAAATCAAGCAAAGCAAGATAATCCGAACCTTTATTTATTTCATTGATATCAAAGAGAGGAGGAATTACAAAATCAAAAGCAAAAGAAGAGAGTGCACAGATAGGCGTGCCCTCAAACTCGACATCTAACTAATCAGAACAAAGCAAAAATTTACAAGACTCAGACTCTGACTCGAGACTTGAATCATGACATAGTCTAAAAATCAGCTGTGACATTCAGTGCAGATGGTGGTGGAATGACCTTATTGTCAATGTGATCCTGAATTTCATGGCAGAGTCTCAAATAGTTGTCGGTCGAGTGTCTGTGGCTCTGATGGTATGAACAATATTGGGTGGGATCTTAGTATAGCAGTAAAGGGTTAGGAGATGTCATTAGATCAAGAAAACTTATCAGCCTTTTCTCAACAAATCCATTCATGGCCATGGTCAGAGAGTTATTAAGGGGAGTGAAAACTCTCCTTAACATATTTGGTTGGTTATTTCTGAGAGGAGGAGATGAAGGTGAAGAATTCAGTCGATCTGATTGGGGGTTTAGCAAATTCACTTCGTTAGAGCGAGATGCACAGTTAGTGGAAGAGGTGGGATGGTTTTGGTTGTTGGATAGGTAAGGTCTTCTCGACTTTTGGCTCGGGTCGGCCTCATCGATATCACCAGACTGGATTGCATCTTCTATTTAAACCCTAGCATCAAGCAACTGCTCGAATATGGAGAGCGGCTGTGTGATCAAATAACGCTTTAGAGGAGATTGGAGAATCTTGACTAGAATCTTTACTTGTTCCTTTTCTATTGGTCGGTTTGTCATTTTAGTCGCTTTTCTCCTCCACCTGATCAGAAAGTTCACAAATGATTATTTGCTTTCTTGATGAGTGGTCTCTAGCTCCAGAGTAGTCACATTCAGCTGGACATTATAATGGTACTGGCTAACAAATGCCATAGCTATGTCCTCCCAAGTTCTAGTCTTTGCTACATCGAGGGAGAAGAACCATTTCTAGGCTACCCTAAAAAGAGATCGGTGAAAGAGCAGGGACTTTAGCTAGTCATCAATTCCTATAGGCAATAGGGTACCAACATACATCCACAGATGAATTTTGGGATCTCCGATTCTGTCGAATTTTTCCATGTCGAGCATTTTAAACTCATCCAAGAGCTTGGCATCTAGAAATAGGCAGAGTCTCCCTACATCGAGCATATATTCCTCGACTCCCTTGGCCTTTCTAAGGACTTTCTCCATTCGGTCGATCTTCTCAGCTAATATAGATTCTCTAGACTGAGCAGTATTTTTTTTCCCCAACTATCACTTCACGAGGGATCCATGGTGGTGGCAGAACAACTTGTAGTCCATCTGAAACCTGATTGTCATCCCAAAAATCTTTTCCATTCTCATTTGGATCATCTTGTTGCTCATTTACCCTTGGCAAGCGAGCCTGGATTGCTCGAATTTGTGTCTGACATTAAATTTGAACTTGCGTCTGTTGTTCGACCGCCCTCTGTATCTTAAAAATTACCCTCATTAGGGCTGTCAAATTCACTTCATTTTCTACCATTTTTTACGATACTACGATCTATTCAGATACTTTGTAAAGCCTTTTAGTTTCTAAAGGACAAACGGGCAGTACTTTGGCAAGAAAACAGCTCTAATCCAAACAAGACCTCAAAATAAGAATCTGAATAGGGGTTCGAAAAGACGAGCCTAAACAGCGCCAATGGTACAAACCAACAAGCAAGGGAAAACACATGAGGGAGAAAATTATCTTAAACCAACAATGAGGCCTAAGCCAACAAACAGGGTAGAACCCGAGAGGGAAACTATTTTAAAACGAAGGAACACCAGAAGAAGACCCGGGTCAGAATCAGGGAAAGAGATTATCTTAATCCAAATGAACAAACAAAGATCCTACACAAACACAAGAAAAACATACAATTAAATAAAAACAAATAATCCTTCCGAGTCAATACCAAATGGAAAGTTCTAAGCAATTATATGTAGAAAAGGCTAATTTTGGTCAATGATCAGGGTACCTTCTGAATAGAGTCGAGTATATATCTTTCATGCCTGGTGTGGTGCAGGACATGGTTAAGCGGTACGCAAGAACTCTTTACCGCACCTGTGAAAGCGTGCAGCTAGTAAGACTTACCCGTCTCCCCAAAATAGCCCCGAGATAGTAAACTGACCGAGATATCGGGTCGACCAGGCAAGGAGCTGAGAACAATGCAAATGCGTGCGAAAATGCAAATGAAAAATTCATATTAAGAATGAATGACGTGTTCAAGTCTAGCCCGCTTATTTATTTTAAAAAATAAGTCCCTAGCGGAGTCGCCAGAAAATACTGTGGCGCTAGGATTTGGGGTTTTTAAGTTCAAAAATAAGGAGATTCCAGAAATATTTAGAAAATACTTTAACACATTGAAAACCAAATTTTGGAAATTATTTTCGTTGAAAATGGAGTCGTCACTTGATTTTTGAGAAAAACCAAGAATAACAAATATAGGCTACTGATCTTCAAAACGTTAACTAGAAAAAACAAGGGTTCAGAGCTAAGGTATGAACTGAAGAAGGTGTTAGGCACCCCGTTCGCCCAACCGTAAGGTTGGCCTCTATTAATCGTTATTGGTTTTTAATTAGATTTCTCAAATGCATGCAAATACAGAAAATGGGGACAAAAAGAGAACATTCAAAATCAAATAAGAAAAATACATAACATATGTATATAGAACCCCAAATAAAACAAGTATCAAAAGAAAAATTCCAGTCCTACATCATGCAATTTCTAACTAAATGATATATGGAACAAACCTGCATGCAATATCACAAAAATAACTTAAATTAGCATGATTCAAATAAAAAGCACAAATATACTCTAAAAGTCATTAAATTCAAATCATACAAAAATTGAACATGGATTTACTAACACTATTGTAAAATAACTAAAATAACCTAAACTATTCTAAACATGATTTCAAATGAAGTAAA
>JAUMHN010298188.1:0-18624 GCA_032360265.1 Heliamphora ciliata
AAGAATCATTATAAGTTTGTCACTTTGCTGGGAACTGAGGCATCAAAACCATTGCTTCAGATAGGGAATAGGAGTCGGTCAGTGTTTTCTCCAGGCCTAAGTCATCTCCATGTCCACTCTTCACCTTTCTTAGGCTTATAATCTCACTGGATCAGAGGGTCCCCAACAAAACCAATCATAGCTCTTCGCCCCCCCCCCACAAAGCACACATTTCTTCGAACTTCACGTGTCCTTTGGACCCATCAATGCTCTGCTCGACCAAACGAATCAAGGCTGGCCCGCTGGTCTTCCTCATCCGATCTTCAAGTAGATATGCAATGCCTGCTTTTTCTGCAACAGGGGATTTAAAGAATACTTTCAATTCAATCATATCATATTACCTGTCATTTAAAGGGAAGGAAATTGATCATGCCAAAAAAGCCATTACCTTTTCTGCAAATGGCAAAAGTATCCTAAGAATGGCTAACAAGAAAGTATTTTGATACCCGTCCTTGTTGGAAAAGGTGGAATGTGGTTTCAACTGTTGAGAAAGAGTGCCAAGATTTGTGAAATCTTCCTTTCTTGTGACTTTTGTCGTCAACTTGGGATATGCCATATCTTCCTTCATCTTATAAAACAAATGAGCCCAAAAAGGAAAACAAACAGGAGAATCCTTTATTCTGCTATCCAAGTGGGCACCCTTCGTGCCAATTCTTACCACTAAAGATAGGTTGACTCCAGGGCGGCCCTGAGGGAAAGCCAGCAATGTCGCGCCTTGGACTTTTGATTTTTTGTTAAAATTTAGGATTACATTTAGATTTAAATTTAATATAAATATTTAAAAAAACTCATGTTGATAATTTTGCGATTACAAGTAATAATTATTATAATTTTTATATTTTTTGTCTCAAATTCAAATCTTTCTACATTTTTTTAGTTCATTTTATTTAAGTTGCACAATTTTAATGTTATTCTAAGTTATCAAGAGTTTTAATTATTTAAAATACTAACTAATACGAATAGAATATAAAAAATTAAAAGTTACAATCAACATAAACTTAAGTCATAATTTTTTAATCCTAAAGTATTAATTCTTATTTTACCAATTATAGTTAAACACAAAATATTGGATAAAAAAAATTATATTGTTAAAAAGTTTATGATAAATAAGTTAAAAGCCTAATATATAAATAGTACTATGTTGCATTTAATTGTTTTTATAAATTTAATTTTGTAATTGAAATATAACTACAAACATATTTAGTCTACTTAAATTTTTATAATTAATTTTAAAATTTATTTTTATGTTTATTGGAGCCTCATATCTCAAACATTTTGGGCCCCAAAATTTTCTTGAGCCGGCCCTCCCACTCAAATCACTCTTTAAATTCCTTCTCCAACCCTTCATCTCCTTGGCTCTTCAACACCCCTACTATTGCTTTTCTTCACAAAGAATCAACATACAATAGACTAGAGCCAGAGGGCTTCATTGCTGGCTTCTGCTATTTCTTCTGAATAGAGAAAAAAAGAAAAGAAAAGAAAAAAAAAAAATGAGATACCAACCCCTCAGCTTGCTCAGAGAAACAAACTTGTTCATAAGAAGCTTCGTGATCGTGTTGTTAAGTTGTTTAACTATTAAGTTAAACCTCTGTTTTCCGGATGTTCGTTCTTCATTGAACTCGCTCCCTCTCAATGGGCATTTTAGATTCGACAAAATTCACCATGCAGCCAGAGATTTTGGCAACCGATACCAGTTTCTTCCCTTGGCAGTTCTATATCCAGAGTCTGTCTCTGATATAGCCACTACAATTAATCATATCTGGCAACTAGGCCCCGGTTCAGATCTCACGATTGCTGCAAGAGGCCACGCACACTCACTCCAAGGCCAAGCACAAGCTCTCCGAGGAGTCGTCGTCAACATGCAATCGCTAGGTGGAGTGAAAATGCACGCTTACACTGGAAAGCATCCTTACATAGATGTCTCCGGTGGTGAGCTGTGGATAAATGTCCTGCATGAAAGCCTGAAATATGGATTAGCACCAAAATCTTGGACAGATTACCTATATCTGTCAGTTGGGGGTACTTTGTCAAATGCAGGAATTAGTGGCCAGGCATTTCAACATGGCCCTCAGATTAGTAATGTCCAACAGCTGGAGGTTATTACAGGTTTGTCCCAGGATTTTTTTGAAGGACCATGATGTAATAAAATACTGCATACAATTATGAGAACAAAACCTTTATTTGTTTTACATCATCAAAATCCCATGTGAAGACGGTCACAAGATGACCAATACAACATGAAGATGGGCAAATCATATAACTGGAAACTTTTACTTTGTCCCATCTGACATTTTTTCTTAATTACAAACAGGACTTGCAGGTTATCATACTTGTATTGAAATCTGACCTCGTTCTCGTAAAAGATATATAACCACTGGTCCACAAGCTACAGTTCATCACATGCTTAAAGTTAATAGATTAAAAATTGACTGAGCTTTAAGTGCAGGGAAAGGGGAGGTGGTGAATTGTTCAGAGAAGCAGAATGCAGATCTCTTTCATGGTGTCCTTGGAGGACTTGGTCAGTTCGGCATAATCACCCAAGCAAGAATTTCTCTGGAACCAGCACCAAAAATGGTAAATACATACATAGGTGGTGTTTGCCAGACCTTCTCCCAATTAGCTTTTTTTCTTAGTTTCTAAAAAAAAACATATTTGTGTCATTTTTTTTTACTTTTCTGATTCCTCTCGTCACAAAGAAGTCTAGAAAGCTTAAACAAAATATATATTATTAATGTTAAAAAAGGTTCACTAAAGACAAAAAGAAGTTGTATTTTTGGCAGAAAATAGCCTTTTACAATACATTTATTCGTCTCTTCTGAATTGTTTTCACCGTTCGTCAAAATTTTTTACTTTTCTAATTTTGCATTATAAGAGGAATCGAAAAAGTAAAAAAATCTTGACACAAATATGAAGAAAGTTTGAAAAAGACGAAAATAAGCTAGAGAAGCTTTGGCAAGTACCCCTACATTTGTGAACCCCAAAACTAAGCTTCAGTATAGAAGAATTTACATGTTTCGTAGAACCATGCTGTCTGAACAGGTAAAATGGATAAGAGTTCTGTACTCAGACTTCCCCACATTTGCCGGAGATCAGGAGCATTTGATATCTGCAGAGAAAACATTAGATTACATTGAAGGATTTGTAATAATAAACAAGACTGGTCTGCTAAATAATTGGAGATCATCCTTCAACCCACAAGACCCAGTCCGAGCCAGCAAATTTGAATCAGGTGGAAGAACACTTTTTTGTCTTGAATTAGCTAAGAACTTCAACCCAGACAAAACTGATGTAATAAACAAGGTGAGACATGTCATTATCCACCAGTCTTCTGCTATAGTCCTAATAGGATATATAGTAAAGATGTAGATGAAGGAATCTAACACACATATTTGCTTGATGCAGGAAATCGAGAACTTATTATCTCACCTAAGTTATATTTCATCGACGCTTTTCCTGTCAGAAGTTTCATATGGAGAGTTCTTAGACAGAGTTCACGTGTCCGAGGTCAAGCTAAGATCAAAAGGTTTGTGGGAAGTCCCACACCCGTGGCTCAATCTTCTCGTTCCCAGAAGCAAAATACAAATTTTTGCTGAAGAAGTTTTCCGCAACATTCTAACAGATACAAGCAATGGCCCAATTCTCATCTACCCAGTTAACAAATCAAAGTAACAGTTCATTAAAGAGACTTTCCCCCACAATTAACCACTAAAGTTATTGTTGACCAATAACTAATTTATATTTTTATTGATTTCAGGTGGGACAACAGAACTTCAGTTGTTCTACCGGATGAAGATATTTTCTATCTTGTGGCATTCCTTTCCTCTGCAGTTCCCGTCTCCACAGGAACTGATGGCTTAGAACACATTTTAACTCAGAACAAAAGGATTCTAGATTTCTGTGAGGCAGCCCGCCTGGGGGTAAAGCAGTATCTGCCTCACTACACGACACAGGAAGAGTGGCAGGCACACTTTGGACCATATTGGGAAGTCTTCATACAAAGAAAATCAGCTTATGACCCCTTAGCAATCCTTGCTCCAGGACACAAAATTTTTCAGAAGACAATATCCATCTTATGACGTAAGGCCAGATAACTAGTTAAAGTAAAAGGTTGAAAAGCCCTTCATAGCATGCTGACAATCAGCTTTTGCTATAGAGTGTAAGCAATTGTAAATGAAGAGGACAGGAAGCAAAAAAAAGCAAGTGTATATTAGGCTTCTGAAGTTGATTTTAATCATGTACCTAACCTAACAGATCATACTCAAAATACATCAAGTACTCTTGGCAGACACTTAATATACTTTTAGTTGGACACTTTTTGTCATGCAATTGTATTCGACATTGCTATTGGATGCTTTATGTCATATAAAGCACCAATTTATCCCACATGATATTAAAACACAAAATATAGTCCCATTTACCTATCATTTAATGTTTTGATGGGCCTGACACCTTGATATGCACCTACACCCGACACCTATGGATGAGTTTTTGTAACATAGGTCAATACCATGAAAAGAGCACATGAACACACTCACAAAGAGAAATGATTTGAGAAAATTTTAAGAGTTATTGAAGATCTTCATATGGGTAAAAAAACACCAAATATCTTAAGTAGAGTCACTTAGGATCAAGATTTAGACTCTAAAAGGATACACATGGTAGTATTGGGTGACCAAGTGTATGTTGGTCGACCTTTTTGGTTGAATAATATAACCCCTTGCCCTAAAAATCACTTTATAAAGGAACTAGAATTCCAAATCTTCAATTGGCACACAAATTTGGTTTGAATTAAATTGAGTGAGTTACAGTCTATTAGAGTTGACCTTGTGTTGCTGGTGTAAGCCTAGGAGGCAAGGAAAACCAAACATATAGTAAGGTTGGCCATAATGAAGTCCAAAGATTCTCGGAAAAGACTAGGTTGTAGCTTGGGCAACCACTTTAGTAGTATCGTGGACTATGGAAGCATCATGATCAACCTACTAGTAAAAATTCAAAAACTTGTTCCGTTCATAGGTCCCAAGCCCTTCTTAGAAAGCTCTCCTCCCTCTCCTTAAGTTAAGAAAAAAAAGAATGCTGCTTGATTGAACAAATATTGTAAGAACCTTTCTAACTGAGACCCCAGTTATAATGCCACCCACGTCCTTTTTTTTTTTTCTTTCTTTCTTTTGACCAGAAAAATCTTAATTTTTTATCCTTTTGATTTGAGTTCATAATAACTGTTAGGTTTCATTAATGAAAAGAAAAGTGGAGGCCTGCCATCTGCAAGCATTGTGGTTAATCGATTCTTTATCAATGGCCACCCTTTCTTTGAACCTGTCAATGATCGAACTTAAAGATATGAACTTATTGCCATTTGATGAGTAACTGGGAACAAAGGAGAAGGATATGGAAAGAATGAAGTAAAGAGGAAGTCATTGCTAGTAGTAACGACTTGTCATGATCCATTGGTTCATATAGAATCCATGTTTTACGTGTATCAAAAAATTAGTTGCTTGTAGCCACCATAGTGGTGGATCTAGAAATTTAACTTAAAAGGGGCACTAACTGTTTTCAACTTTTGGCTCATTTAACTCGTGATCTAAAATTAGGTTTTAGTCTTTTGTTTAAAATTGTAAAAAAAATATTGGTAAAAAAATAACTTTTTTATATATGCTAACACCTTAAAATCACATTTAATGAAATGAGCATTTTGCTTATTTTTAGTTTAAAGTAAAAAATATGAAAAATGGTTTAAATATGATTTTATTTGCAAACTATCGTTTTTTATAATAATATATTTCTAAATGTGATTTTTTAAAATATTTCTTCATATCCATTTAAAATAAGTTCAAAAAAATCATCCCTTGTTGCGGCAGTTGATTCACCCATTATTTTTTGTCTTCGTCTAACTATCGCCAAATATCCCTTACCTCGCATCTTCAGTATATTTTAGAAAGTCCTAACTTTGGAATCTCTTTTTTCCACACAATATTATCTATGGAAAAGTAAATCGAATATGTTTTACGACATTTTATAAATACACAAACTCTTTGGCTTAATACGCTTATAGGTACAAGTATTAATAGATCTTGTACTACATCTAGTAGTATACTAAGAAAAGAAATATGTGTAATTAAAATCTTCTTTTTAAAAATGGAAAATTGGTCAAAGGTCCTAAGTGCAGCTGTGGCTTTGTTTTTCATCCACCTTAATATGTTTTCACGCGTAAGGTCTATCAACGACATAAATAATCAGTTATAAGTCCTGTATATGACACGTGTACATTTTTATGACGAAAATATTCTTATTTTGTTGAGATTCGTTTAGATTCGAAATGGATTTGAGTATATTAATAACAGAAATTGGAAGTGAGATTTAATTAGAAATTCACAATTGTAATCGCAAAACGATTGTTATTTCTCGTCGTGATCTTAGGTCGCAACTGGGGATTGCGATTTCTGATTGCGATCTCATTGGTCTGCGATCTCATTGTGTTTTTTCGATCTCATTGTGATTTCTCATTGTGATCTTTGCGTGATTTGTGGTTTGATTTTTGATTTCGATCTCTGTTTTGATTTCTCATCGTAATTCTAGCTCGCGATTTTAGTTTGCTCGTTATTTGTTTCGATTTCGATTTTCAAATTTACGAAAATTGATTCAGGTGCGTTATTCGTGATTGAAGTTGAAAATTATTTGTTTGACAAATTATGGATGATCCTGTTATGCTTTCTGCAAATATAGAATGTATACAAGTGTTGTAAAAGTAAAATCAAATATTTTGTTGAATAATATATTGGATTGTATTTGTAGAAAGTGAAAGAGCCTAAAATGTGGAAGATTTTTTCTTACATGCTCGTTGCATGATTATTTTGATTGTATGCTTGTTGATGATGATGATTTTGAGAATATGGTCTCGCTTCTTGGTCATATTGGTGTTGATTGTGTGGATGCTTCTGTGATTGATGAGAGCTGTGTGTCTGATAGCACTAGTAATCAAGAACGAGTTGGTATTGAAGGTAGTTCTAGTAGATGTTTTGATGGTACTAGTAACCAAGAAGGAGCTATTATTGAAAGTAGTTACAGTAGGGGTTCTGATGTTGATGTTGATCATCTTAAAAAATTTTGTCATCATGAAGAGACTTTACTGTTGTCATCTGGTTGGGCTGGATTAATTAGTCATGTTGGGCAGTGTTTTAAGGGTGGAGTTAATAAATTTAGGTGTTGTTTGGCAAGATATGCAATTGAGGTTGATTTTCATATGATCTTTTGAAGAATGATAAAAGTAGAGTAACTGCATCTTGTTGCTTGAGGGAATCTACCAGTTGTAAGTGGTTTGTTCATTCGACTTTAGATAGATCGAATGGCTTCTTTTATATTATGAGTTTGGATAATGAGCATAGTTGTGGTGGGACATTTCGTACTTCTAAAAGTAAGCGGATGAGTTCAAATTTGGTTGCCAGTGCAATTATTAATCACGTTTGTGATAAGCCATTAACGAAACCAATTGATGCTAATAGATTCTTTACACAACAGTATGGTCTTACAATATCTTATCATCGTGCTTGGTTGGGTGTTGAGAAGGTAAGAATTCAGTTGTATGAGAATTATTCATTGTCATTTGATCAGCTCCGTTGGTATGTTGAAGCTGTTTTGAGTTTAAACCCTAGAAGCGTGGTTAAGATTGAGTGCGATGTGGTTAGTAAACATTTTAAGAGATTGTTTGTGGCATTTGGTGCTTGTATCAATGGTTTCAATCACTGTCGGCTTTGTTGTCTCTTGATGGGACATTTGTAAAAGGGAGATATAAAGGTTGCTTGCTTGCTGCTACAGGAAATGATGCTAATCAAGGTTTGGACTATTACTTTAACAGAATAGATAAATTTACCTGTTAATGAGTTGTTCCTATTATAGTGAAGTAGATAAAGTTATCTATTTACGACGTTGTGCTTGCTATAGTGGACATATAAATTTATCTGTTAAATAGGAATGGACATAATGGGGCCGATAAATATATCTGTGTTAGTTATAATAAAATAGATAAATTTATTTGTTCACGTTATTGTGTTGTTATAAAAGAAAGATAAATTTATCTGTCTTTTATAACAAACACATATAAATTTATCTATTGAAAATATTGTGTTTGTTATAGTAAACAGATAAATTTATCTGTTCATGCATGAAACTTTACGTGTTTTTAAAATAAAACAGATAAATTTATCTCTGGTCATTTTACGTGATTTAAATGACACAGGTAGATTTATCTATATTTTATACATGCCTTCAAACATATAGATACATTTATTTGTGATCTTTAAAAATGCTATCGACAGTACAGATAAATTTATCTGTTAAGAATAATTTGTTTAATACTTGTATATGTTTTTTGTTGTTGTTGTAGGATTGTTTTCTTTGGCATTTGCTGTGGTTGATGCTGAGAATGAGGATAATTGGATTTTGTTCTTACGTATATTGTCTGGATTTTATGTGATCGTTCAATTACATTTATAAGTGATTGGTATGCTACACTAGTTCAGCATGTTCCAAGGTTGTTTAATAATAGATATCATCCATACTGTTTGCAACATTTGAAAGTGAATTTGAGGGATAGATATTCAGGGCGTTTGTCTAATTCATTTCAAAATCGTATGGTATATTTGTTTTCAGATTGTGCATATGCTCCTTTAGTTCAAGATTTTCAAGAGAAGTTGAAATTTTTTTTAGAAGAAGTTGGTCGTAAAGCTCATGAATTTATTTGTAATTTGCCATTTGAGAATTGAAGCAATGCATTTTTTAAAGGTAATCGTTATGGTGAGATGTGTTCGAATGCTTCAGAATCTTTTAATAATTGGATTAGTGATCCTCGCCACTTGCCAATTATAAAATTGGTTGATAAAATAAGGATTCAAATTATGAAACAAATGTGTGATAGGAGAGAAGCTTCAAAGGAGTAGAAATCCATTGTTTGTCCAGACATGGATAAAATATTGATCGATGCATTTAATAAGGGTAGAACCTGGATAATTAGTTCTTCTAGCTCATATGTGTTGGAGGTTCATTCCTTTCCTTCAGTGGTGGTTGACGTTAATGAGAGGATTTGTAGTTGTTCTCGATGGCAGGTTAATGGATTTTTATGTCCCCATGCTGTGACTGCTATTCAAAAGAGTGGAAAAGATATTGCTTTATACATTGACCCGTTGTTTACTGTAAAAGCGTTTCAGTTATCATACAAGGAATGTATATTCCCAATTCCGACAGTTGGCATTCCTGATTTTGAAGGAGAATCTGTTTGTATTATACCTCCTTTAACTAGGAGGCTACCTGTGTGAGACCCGGTTTCATTTCATTTTATGATTTATACATGTTGACACGTTTCTTTTCGTTATATGTATATTCTTGATGAATGATTTATGCTTCATTGTTGTAAAACAGCATGTGTAGATGTATTTTTACACTTTCTTGGGTTTTGTTCTTGCCTGTTGGGTTTGACCCTTAAATTTAGTTTTTCACCCAGCGATGGCCGCTCAAGCGGTGGTTTGTCCGCTTGAGCGGGCATGTGGTAGAGAGTTAGGTCAGTGGGGACCGCTCGAGTGGGGATCAAGCGGGGTGTAACAGTATGTTATGTCGGTAGGGACCGCTCGAGCGGTGATAGCCTGGCGCGAATATTTATAAAGCCTGGCAGCCTTGGTTTTTGAGCAAAATAAATATCTTTTTCAAGTCTATCTCTTTCTCTACACCTTTTCTCTACCTTCTCTCTAGCTTTTGGGAGGCCTGGGGCTTAGTTTTTAGTGGTTGGATAGTAGATTCTTGTTATTCATGCTGAGAGCTTTGCATCCATTCGGACGAAATCTCGTTTCGATGAAGCTTGGTTTCTAAGGAGCCGAGGTTTTGTCTCTCTGAGGTAGGATCTTAGACTCTATTGTTGTTAAAGGGTGTTACGTGCAATTATAGGCGTTTTCACCGGTTGAAATTGCTAGAAAATGCTTTAAATGTTGTTTTTCATGTTTAAAACCATGTTGTAGGATAAAAAGCATGTTTTGGCACTTTTCTTGGTTCATTACATGATTTGGATATGTGGATGTCCGTGGTTTTCAAAAAAGTGATTTTGAAAATCGTGATTTGTGAAAATCTTAAAAAATGTATTTTTTAGAGGTTTGGAGCTAACCTTTGGGGTTGAATCTCAGCCTTTAAAACGTTTTGATGGAAGTATGTTTTTACATGCTTGTAGATCTCCATGTTGACGGATGTTGGATCTCTTTTTACACATGTTGATGTATAACTGTTTTACGGATTTTTTGTAGTTGAGCTACGGCTGCTTTTTTTATGATCCTATGGATGTACCGTGACAATGGGTGTGTTGAGTTGGGCTGCTATTGCTCCTCGGTGGAAGTTCAAAAATGTGCACAGTGTAGGTCCCTACGGTCCTTCGAATTAATTCCCGTAAACGAGGTAGTTGGTGCTTAGTACCCTCGGGTTTCGGGCCCGTAAACTAAGTGGTTACATTATTGTGACTTCGTATAGAACTTGTCATTACCTAGTAGACCTTGAGCAGTTTTAGGGTAATGGACAGGAGTCTATAGTTGTTGCCTTTGTCCATGTGTGTGACAGAGTCGATACATAGGATTCATTTTATCTTTTTTTCCTTAGTTGTGTGTTCCGAGTGGAAAAATAACGTCTTGTTCTCAGTTGTGTGATTCAGGTGAAAAATTAGGTTTTTGGTTACTGTTTTCCTTAACTGTAAAATTATATCTGCATTGTTGATATGTATGGTTTTTAGGATGAAAAGCCTTTTTGGCTCATGTGGTTGAGTCTTTATGCTTATGATTGTATAACCTGCTTTACAACTTTATAGTTTATTTCAATTGGATTTCGGCTCACGGTGTGGGATTTTGTATAAACCTTTTTCAGGTGAACACGAGGAGTTGACCTAGATGCCCGTGGTGGCAGAAAACTTGCTGTAGTTTTTCCTTTGTTTTGAGACATGTAGTTTTACATGCGATGCCTGTTTTCGAAGGCGAGTTTTGTATGCTTTGAGGCGCTATATTATGCATGTCTGAAACTGTATATTTACTATTTTTGAGAGATGAACCTTAGGTTCTTTTATCCAAATGTTGTATATTTTGAGTTGATGATTTTCCAATTAAAGATCATATTTTCATAAACAGTGTTATGGTGGACTTTCACGTGACCCTGGGATTGGAGCGTGACAACTTGGTATTAGAGCTCTGGGTTCGAATACCTAAGTGCCATGGGAAAGAGGGTACATCACATTGTGAGGATGTGCATGTGCTTGATTGCATGTGTTTAAGTGTTTTCTAACATACGCATGATAGCCTGTTCAGCATAATAGTTGTGTATATGTGTGTATGGAGGTTGGACCTTAGGATTGATTAGTCTTGCCTCTGGGCATTTGGATTAACAAACTTGGAAGCCAAGTTAGAAAGGCGTTTGGTCGACGTGTTTTCGCATCTTTCTTGTCGGTTCTCCTCAGTATGTGAGATGTGTTGACATGATCTTAAGTGGCTATGTGTTAGCATGCATATGTGTGTTATGTCTTTTATGTTAGCAATAACATGTTGTATGGAAGCTTATCTTGTTATGTTGCTTTTGGATAGAGTTATGTCCACGTGGGGAGGACGAGGCCGTGGTCGAGGCCGTGGCCGTGGTTCTGGCTGAAGAGATGTTCTAGTCCCAGATATTGGGGATGCTAATGCTTTCCAAGGATCTGCTGACGGGGTAGATCTGTTGTGTGAGACGGTAGGCTCCATCCGGCAGCTACCCGAGGCTGCTAGGGGAAGGGAGAGTGTACCCGAACCGAGGGCGATGGTTGCAATGCTTGAGTTCTGACGTCTGGACCCTCCTACCTTTTTTGGGGATCCCAACCCCATGGTAGCCACTGAATGGCTAGAGCTGGTGACCAAGATTTTGGATACGCTTTAGATAGAGGAAGATGATCTGAGGGTTACCTTTACTGCCTTCCAGCTGAAAGGGAGTGCTCATATGTGGTGGAAGTTTGCCAGGACTACAGTAGGAGTCACTTGGGAGGCGTTCACAAAGGTATTTCTGGAGAAATACTTTTCGGCCACTTTGAGAGATCGTTACAGAGAGGACGTTCTCTTCCTTACTCAAGGGATGATGTCAGTGATTCAGTATGAGGATGAGTTCACTAGATTATCCCAATTCGCACAAGAGATTGTGCCCACAGATGAATTCTGGGCGAAGAGATTTGAAAGGGGTTTGAGGCCTGCTATTCGAGATAGAGTGGCGACATTCAGGATGTAGGTTTTTACAGAGTTAGTGGAGACCGCCGTGAAAGTGGAAGACACACTGAGCGAGACGCGCAAAGACAGAGATAGTAGGAGTCAGTAGGATGGGGGACGTGCACAGTCCCAAGGACGCAAGGACAAGCGCCGACGGACATCTGGTCTGAGTTCTTATCCAGTGGGGTTGTATCAGCCGCAGTTTTATGCACTCGCACCTCCCGTGGCCTCAGCAGAAAGGTCGGAGCTGAGAGAGCTTATTTGTCCTAGGTGCAGACGGCCAGGGCATCGTGTGGCAGAATGCCGGAGTTCAGCACCTGTTCAGGCACACTCGCAGTCGCAAGCGCAGGGGAGGGAGTCAGTGGTATGTTTTGAGTGCGTATAGTTTGGGCACATCTATAGGTACTGTCCCCGAGGAGGGAGCATGCAGAGTACAGCAGGAGCACTTATTACTCCATCTACCCAGGGACGCCAGCCATCTAGGTTTGCAGAAGGGGGCGCCTCAGTACAGTCTGGCAGACAGTCGATAGTGCAGAGCCGTAGTGGACAGGACAGAGCATATGTTCTTGCCGACTCCAGTTCTACCAGAGCACCGGTCGTGCCCGATACTACTGCTACCACATCCATGATCAGAGGTACTCTCCTAGTATATAGATCATGGGCCAGTGTTCTTATCGACACGGGAGCATCGCATTCCTTTATTTTCTCTGCTTGTGCATCTGCTTTAGGGTTGGAGATAGATTCGCTGGGTAGTGCGTTGAGCGTAGAGACCCCGATCAGTGGGAATGTGGTGTTGAGTCGGGTTTATAGATCTTGCGAGTTGGAGGTCGCTGGTCATTGTTTAGAGTTTGACTTTATCATTCTAGATATGACCACATTTGATGTCATCCTAGGGATGGACTGGCTGACTACCTATCGTGCCTTTATAGATTGTGAACGACGTAGGGTATCGATCTAAACGCCGTCGAGTGATTGCTTTTATTTTATAGGCGATTGGGATGAGGGTTTGGTACCTATGCCTAGCGTTGGTCGCAACTAGGGAAACTTGGGTTCTCTTTTTAGCTCTCAGATTGGATGAGATGGTCAGGGTTCGAGGGGAGTTTCCTTAACTGGTTTGTGACTACCCAGATGTCTTTCCCGACGATCTATTTGAGTTGCCATCGAGCCGTGATGTGGAGTTTTCTATTGATTTGATCCTGGGAGCTACTCCCATTTCTATGCCATCCTATCGCTTTGCACCAGTCGAGTTGCGACAACTCAAGGTACAGCTTCAGGAATTGCTTGATAAGGGGTTTGTACGCCCGAGTATGTCACCGTGGGGAGCTCTAGCTCTATTTGCTAAGAAGAAGGACGGATCCTTGCGCTTGTGTATTGATTACCGGAAGCTGAATCAGGTAACATTGAAGAATAAGTATCCTATGCCAAGGATTGATGACTTATTTGATCAGTTGAAGGGGTTGAGCTGCTTCTCGAAGATTGAATTGAGATCAGGGTACCATCAGCTGAGGATTAGGGATGAGGACATAGTGAAGACCGCATTTCAGAGTCGTTATGGTCACTATGAGTTTTTGGTTATGCCGTTTGGTCTGACGAACGCCCCTGCGACGTTTATGGATTTGATGAACTGCATCTTTCATCAGTATCTGGACAGCTTTGTGGTGGTATTTGTGGATGATGTCCTTATCTATTTACCCACGTGGGAGATGCATGAGGAGCATCTGCGTATTGTCCTACAGCTTCTGAGAGATCATCGCTTGTATGCGAAATTCGAGAAATGTGAGTTTTTGTAACGACCCGGTACAGACCCTAGTTGTGATAACCCGGTTAATAAAAACTCGTGTAAAGACCCTGCTCGGACCTTAGTATTAGTGACGAATAGTCCACAAGGCTATAGAGCACAGAAGAAATTCAGAACTTTAACTCGAATCGAAAATCCTAAGTTCGGCCCGAAAACCCTAAAAAGGTCTAAAATTCAGGCAACAAAACCTAAGCATCCAGAGAGTCTCCTAGCATTCTAAATGAAGTAAATATCATGAAATAATGAATTAAAAATAAAAAATCCTCATAAATAGGGTAAAATGACCGTTTTGCCTCTAATACAGCAAAAAGTCTTAAAAATCTAAATTTTGACACATGGATGCCATATATCAAAAATTTAAGTATAATTAAGTAGAAAAGGACAAAATAACAATAAAAATGCCAAAAATGCCCCTTAGTGGCCGACCACCTTGGGAAGAGTGCCAAAAAGTGACTTTTTGCTTTCTTTTTAGCTTAAAATAATAAGAAATGTATTAAATTAAGCATTATGATGATCCAATACTTATTTAACAAGTAATATACATAGCAATATAGTGTTATAGGTTAAAAAAAGTAAACAAATTATTATTGAAATTCATACACAACAAAATAAGTCAAAAAGTCATATATTGCCAAATTAGCTTAATTTGACTTAAAAGACTATATCTATTTAATCAGTTGCTATGAAAACTATGATAATACATGAAAATACTATATTTATCATAAACGTACTAAAATAATAGGTCTCAGTAGGAATAGACACCAAAAAGATACATCAAATTAACTTTTAAAGTATTTTCTTGCACAAAAGGGCACACAAACCTATGCAAAACCTCTTGATTGATGTGGGGTCAAGTTTTTGTTCCCCAAACAGCCCACTAGCTGTATTTCTCTTCTCTATATCTGATGTATATTCCTCAAAAGTTGCACCATGTCAACTCATATAAACTCAAACCATGTGATGTGTAAGGAAAAGAGGAAACAAAAAGTACCTTAATTAATCTTGTGTTCCCTCCTTGTTCCCTAGCCCTTCTCCTATATAAACCAAGCCAAACATCACTCCCTACCCTTCATATTTTTGTCCATATAGAGAGAGAGAAAGACTTGGTTGAGTGTTCTATAAGTTTGAGGGAGAAAAAGAAGGAGAAAGAAGGAAGAAGGGAGCTAAGAATCAAGTGGTGTTTTCCTAGAGCTAAGTCCTTTCATCCTACCATCCTTTGAGCCTCTAAAAAAGTAAAACCTCTAAAGATTATGTCTAATATCTCTCAAAATATCCCCCAACACATCCCTTTAAACACTCTAAGAATCGAGAACCGAAATTAAACCGAAAAGGCGTCATAGTAACAAAATAGGGGCTGTTATGTTTATGGGTGATTGAGATGTTGTTGTATGTTGTTATCTTTGAGTTTGATAACTTATAAGTGTTCTAGAGTCTTGATATTAAAGTCTAACATACAAGCATGCAAAGAAATGGAACAAAAACTTGACATGACATAAGTAGAAGACTTGGACCTTAAGAGACTTAATTTTTGAGAACATAAATGTTTCTTCCCTGAACTTTGAAATGTCATAACTCAATGTAGAAAATTGATCTAAGCATGTTATTTATGTCCGGATTTATATTTATGTGTTATCTTTCATTCAAAGTTGGTTTGAACTCATTTTCATAAGTAGAACTCGAGATATTGTAATTTTACCAAAGTGTGTCATTTTATGACCAGTCAACACTACCGACTTAGAAACCCTAATTTAAAATGAGCTCCGAACTTTGGTCAAAACATGAAAGTTGTAAAAAACATGTATATCTATCGACCCACAAAACATGAGCACAAAATATTGAGTTTTGATAGGTCAGAAGCCCTTTGACAGTCTCTATTGAGTTTCAGCCCTCAAGGGACACTTCTGTCACATATTTTTATATAGCTTAAAACCCCTATTTTTAGTTACCTATTCCAAACGTGGTGTACATGAACATTGTATCTAACATATTGAACCACTTTCTTCCCAAAAATAAGACCTTAAAGCATCGGGATGATACCCCAAAACCGTTTCAAACCCTCTGTCCAAAATCGGCTCTGCTGAGTTTTGGCGACTGACATTCGGATGTTTTGTTCACCCTTTTGTCTTAGGCTTTAGCCTTGGTGTTAAACATGAGAGTTGTAGAAAATATTTTTATTTAAATGGTGTATAAAAATCATAGCTTGATTCCTAGTTTAGATACCCTAAAACCTTGTTGGCCCTTTTAATTTAATATTTGATTTTTGGTCTTAAAAGTTGCTAAGTGTATGTTAGAGTACCTTTTACTATGAGACCCGAGATTTTTTATGATGTTTGATTTGAATTAGTTGATTAGTGTTTCTAAGTGAATATATGATGATTTAGAACTCATACTATCATGTTTGAATCATATGATGAGAATTGTAGCTTGTGCATCACATACTTGTACCTTATCCCTTGTGCGTTGTACCATGAATCTTACCATGTTGATGCCATGCTATAAATTGTTGCACTTGAGATCATTGGTACACAATATGAACATTGTCACTTGCATCCTGGCATATTAAAGTCCATCTGTGTTAACCGTTGTTAGGATGGATTGTATTGATGTGAGACCCTGAACCTGTTCTTTTTGAGTTATTTGTATACATGACGTGTTTATTCCAGTATATGAATAGCCTCGATACATGAGTTATTCTTTACAGTTGTAGAACAACATATAGAAATGTGTTATACGCTTTTTGGGGTTTGGTAGAGGCTTGTTTGGACTAAAAACCTTGTTTCAGCGTCGAAAACACACTGCCCAGCAGTTCAGTGGATTGGAGGGCTTGGCTTAGTCGACTGAATCGAAAATTTTGGGTTCGATCGACCGAACTTAGGGGTTCGGTCGACTGAATATAAACTTTTTGGCGTGTTTATAAATATCCCAGGGGCTAAAGATATTTATTAAAACCTTTCTTCCAGGCTAAGTTTCCCCTTTACTCTACCTTTTCTCTAGCTTTGAGGGCCTAGGGCTTGATTTTGGGTTGGTTCCTTTGTGGATCTTTGCTATCGGGACCAAAGGCTTCGCATCCATCCGGTCGAATTCTCGTTCTGACGCCGTTCAATTTTGAGACGTCGAGTTCTTGACTCTCCGAGGTAGAATTCTTGATCTTACTGATGTATAAGGGTGATATATGTAATTATATGTGTTTTTACTATGTAGAAAATACATCAAACGTGATTTTCATGTGTAAACCTTAGTTTTGGGTAAAAGCGGATTTTTACGCCTTTTCTTAGTTGTATACATGATTCGGGTACGTGGTATCTGTAGTTTTCAAAAGGAGGTTTGAAAACGAGCTGTTTTGTGATAATGGTGAAAATTGTCTTTTTTGAGGTTTGGAGCTAACCCGCGGGGTTGAGTCTCAACTCTTAAACACTTTGTTGTTGATGGATTGGATCTCTTTTTATACATGTGGTGTATAAACTATTTTTTGGGTTTTCGTAGTCGAGCTACAGTGGATTTTTAAATGTTTCCATAGATGTACCATGGCAGTATGTGATTTTGAGTTGGGCTTCTATTGCTCCTTGGTGGAAGTCTAAAAATGCGCGTAGAGTGGGTTCGCTACGGTCCCTCGGGTTAATCCCCGTAAACGTGATTTGGTTAGCTTCGTCCAACGGTCGTGAAAATCCATAAAGAAGTATCTTGCCCTGTGAGTGGCTTTATTGTTGTGACTCCGTATAGAACTTGTCATTATCTAGCAGACCTTCAGTGGTTCAGGACTAGGATAATTGACAGGAGTCTATAGTTGTTACTTTTATCTGTGTGGCAGAGTCAGTACATAGGATTACATTTTATCTTTCTCCTCGGCTAAGTGGCCTGAGTGGAGCTTACTGTATTTTTACAGCTTTCCCTTAACTGTGGCATGATATCTGTTAGGATGATATGCATAGTTTGAAGGATGAAAAATGTGGAATTTTATGAGATAAAACCTTTTTGAGACTCGTGTTAGTCTGATGGAAAACTTGTAAGTTTGGAAGGAAAACCTTTTTAGCTTCTGTGGTTGAGCCCGTGTGTGTGTAATTGCATAGCCTGCTTTACAGTTTTATTGTCAATGTTCTATTGGGCTTCGGCTCACAGTGTGGGATTTTGCGGTAAAACCTTTTCAGGTGAACATGAGGAGTTGACCTAGATGCTTGCGATGATGGAGGACTCGCAGTAGTTTCCTGTTTTTGACATGTACTTCTACATGTGATGCCTGTTTCAGAAGGCGGGTTTTATACGCCTTGAGGCGATATATTTATTCATGTATGAGAATGCATGCTTCCAGTTTATGCAAGTTGAACTATGGGGATTTTTATCCAAATGATGTATATTTTTGAGTTGATGGTTTTTCAACTGTAAATTTTATTTTTTAAAACGGTGTTTGGGTGGACTTTCGCGTGAACCTGGTGTTTGGGGCGTGACAACTTGGTATAAGAGCTCTGGGTTCAAATATCTATGAGCCATGGGAAAGAGGGTACATCACCTTGTGAGGATGTATGTGTGCTTGATTGCATGTGTTACAGCGTTTTC
>JAUMHN010298298.1:0-18622 GCA_032360265.1 Heliamphora ciliata
AAAACCTGAGACTCAACCCCAAGGGTTAGCTCCAAACCTCCAAAACATAAAATGTTGAGATTTTTATCAAAACCACCGTTTTCCAAACCATCTTTGAAAACCATGCATCCACAAGTCATATCATGTGATAAACCAAGAAAAGCGTAAAACATGCCTTTTACCCAAACAAATAATGTTTAAACATAAAACATGACGTTAGGCTAAAAATGGGTGAAAAACTGTTAAGAAACTTTGATATTCTCTCACTATTTTGATCATAACTTTTTCTACAAAAAGAATTAAATTGTGAGAGAGCTGTCATTGGAAAGAAGACTTCCGGGGCTTCAATTTGAATACAAAATGACCAAATTTCGAGTCCGGATGAGAGAAATATGATCAAAATAAAAAGGCCAAAAACCAATTCTACGGACCCGGCGCTCGCGAAGCGTTCGCAGAGCACTTGAGCACCTCACCACCAGTGAGCAGCGCTCGCTAGGCGCCCGCTAGGCGCTTGAACGCCCTTCAGCGTGCACGGAAGCTCCAGAACGTCCCAGTTCCGAGTTTTAAGCCCAAAAAAAAGTTTTTCAACTCCCAAAACATGTATAAACCCAAAATCAAAGCCTCCAACCACTGATTTTGATACCCACGGGCATATACAAACCCGAAACAACCTCAAAGCCTCGAAACGAACTCTCAAAACACCCTTTCATCCACCGAAAACGCCAAAAAATAGTTTTAATCAAAAACTAGATCTAGAACATAAATCATCATTTCATGCGTTTTTAACCGGTAGAAATGCATAAGATTACATAAAACACCCTTATACAATAGTAGAATCTGATATCCTACCTCGTTAGGTCAAAAACTCGACGCCTCGATCTACGTGCATATTCGAGCTTCGTCGAAATCAAATTCTGTCCAGATGGATGCGTAGACCACGAAGCCAATAGCAAGGATCTGCTGTTGGATCGTTGAAAATCAAGCCCCGGGCTCCCAAGAAGTTAGAGAGAAGGCAGAGAAAATTTAGAGAAAACTTAATCGATAAGTTTTGAAAATATCTAACGCTAGATATTTATAGGACTCCAAAATATTTTTTTTTTGAATTTTCAAAATTCGCACAGAAACTCCCTACAATCCCGGGAAACAACCCCGCATGATCAGTTTAACAAAAACAGGCATCGAAACACATATATTCATATTAAAGCAAAAATGCTAAAGCGTAACTAAAAACACGAAATATGCATATAAACTAAAAAGAAGCGGTACAGGATCTCACAACCATGCTTCCGTCACGCTTCCGTCATGCTTCCGTCACGCTTCTTGTACACACAGGACTCATCTGGACTCTGATTAAAATCGTAAGACTTTATGGTATGATCAAATCGAGTGTTCCAAGACCTCGATACTTGCTTAAATCCATAAATGGATCTCTTAAACTTGCACAACATGTGCTCCTGGCCGTTTGTAGTGAATCCATCTGGTTGTATCATATAGATACACTCGCCAAGACTTCCATTAAAGAAAGCTGTCTTGATGTCTATTTTCTAGATTTTATAATCAAAATGAGCGACAGTGGATAAAAGAATCAGGATAGATTTAAGCATGGCTACCGGCGAAAACGTTTCCTTATAATCGATCCCTTCTTTCTAAGTGAACCATTTTGCAACAAGCCTAGCTTTAAAGGTTTTAACCTTTTCGTCTGCTCCTCTCTTCATCTTGTAGATCCACATGCATCCAATGGGTTTTATCTCTTCAGGTGGTTGTACAAGTTTCCAGACCTTATTGGAATACATAGATTTTATCTCTGAATTTATAACCCTTTTCCAAATATCTGCATCTTTGTCTTGAAGTGCTTCATTGTAGTTACAGGGCTCGGTATCCAGTTCTGCTGGGATCTTGTCAAAAGACTCTCCTAAAAGCATACACCGATCAGGTTGATGAACAACCTTCCCACTACGGCGAGGCACTACTTGTGTCTGTGTACTAGCAGTAACACGTTGTGTAAAATCTGAACCCTGTGCATCAGCACCCAGTTCTTGATTTATACCTATCTCGATAATCCTCTCACTACAACAAGGTAATGGAATAATAGTAACTTGTGATTTCTCTTTCGTTCTACTGATATTTTCTTTTAGTTCTTTTAGAACAATAGTGCTTTTGGGCCTGTGATCCATAGTATAATCATCTTTCAAAAATCTGGTATTAGTGTTTACAATGACCTTCTAATCCTTAGGATTATAAAATAGTCCACCATTCGTTCCCTTGGGATACCCCACAAAGACATAGACTTCTGTCCTCAGTTCCAACTTACCCGCGTTTTCTTTCAGTACATGTGTTGCACAGTCCCAAATTTGAATGTGTTTCAGATTAGGTTTACGCCCGGTCCACAATTCTGTGGGAGTAGAAGGTACTGACTTAGAATGTACCAAGTTCAGGATATAAGCCGCTATCTCTATAGCAACTCCCCAAAATGAATCGGGTAAACCTGAATAACTCATCATGAACCTATCACCTCCATAAGAGTTCTATTTCTTCTTTCTGCTACACCATTCTGCTATAGAGTGCCAGGTGCAGTCAACTGGGATGTAATCCCCTCTGATGACAAGTAATTCTTAAACTCTCAAAAGAGGTATTCCCCACCACGATCGGATCGTAATGATTTGATACTTTTACCCAGACGCTTCTCTGCCTCTACTTTGAATTCTAAAGCATTTAGACTTACGATGCATCAGGTAAATATATCCATACCTTGAGTAGTCATCAATGAAAATGACAAAGTACTCAAAGCCACCTCTAGCCCTGATTATCATAGAACCACACACATTAGAATGAACCAGCTCCAACGATTCTTTAGCTCTATAATCTTTGGTTGAAAAGGGCCTCTTGATCATTTTACCTTCAAAGTAAGTAAGATTCACAGACTGAAAGTGCCTCCACTTCCAATGAACTCAAAGGTCCATCTGCTACCAGTCTAGTTATCCTTTTTATATTAATATGACCCAAGCGTAAGTGCCAAAAAAACGCTTGGTTCATTAAAGAAGAAAATTTTCTCTTATATAGTAAATTAGATGTGTTATTCATTTCAGTTAGTTACAGTATAGGAGAGATTGTAGTATTAACATAAAGATCGTCCACTAATATACCAGAACAGATAACCCATTTATTATCCTTAATAACCACAGTATTATTAAAATAAACTAAATATCTATCGTTAACCAATCTAGAACTAATGGAAGGTACATAAAGACAATCTCTCAATATTGAAACCTGATATCTACCAACACTGAGAGTGACATTTCCCACTGCAACTGCTGTTACCTTTATATTATTGTCCATATGCAGGTAAATCTTTCCATCACTAAATTGTCAAGTTTTTTAAAACTCCTACAATGAATTGCAGATATGATTAGTGGCTCTCGTATCTACACACTACGTACCGATAGATAATACCGCTAAATATGTTTCCACAACCAGTGAGCAGAAATTACCCTGTTTGTTCTGCCTTCTGAGAAACGCTGGATATAGCTTTTTTTAGTGCCGTGTCTGGTTCCAGTGAAAACATCTGCCTTTCGACTTTTTCACACCAGTTTGTGGCCCACTAACTACTTTGGAAACCGTGTCACCCTATTTCTAAACTTTTTTTCTTTTTCATGCCTTTCGGCTCAAAGGAAGAACCTTTTTCTAAATCAAACACATTTGTTGTATTGAAGGAATACCATTCGTAGTTAAAACTATATCCAAATTACTTTTTCAGTCAATAAAATTCGGCTCCGTTACTTTATTTTCTTTGAGTATTAAAGCGAATGGGTTGAAAGCCATTTCAATCCTGAGAATCACATAATTAAAAATACAGTTAATTATGACGAGTAAAATTTTGAATTTATTTTAATTTGATTCTCTCTACCATTTTAAAATTAATTCGCCAGTAGCCTAAAATTCTCTGAATAGCATGCCTCGATGGGAGGACTTCTACTATCCATTGTATGACCAGACAAGTCAATTCTTATTAATTTTACTATCTAGGCAACTGACCCTGCTAAGTAAAATTAAATAGCTGACATAGTTTCGATACAGTATATAATAGCAGTAACTTAAATTGAGAGAATATTATTATATACAACTAAGTGTTAACCATTACCTAATCCCAAATTAATCGCTTTACAATAAATCCTTCAGATAGAGAAGTGATCCACACTAACAATTATTTAGAATTATCCCTAAATGAGATTTGTATTGGTGATACCGCAATTAATCTGTCCGATGGGGAGGAAGACCTTACTGCCAACACATAGAATTTAATTGTATCATCTACAAACTGGTGATGGAGACCGCATGATTTACCTATAAATAAATTTTCTCTCCCACTTAAATTTTCAAAATATTTTTGAGGGTTATAAAAATTTATTTAATTAAAATAAATTTATTAATTTTGAAAATCACATGAACTGAAAGATTCATCTTTCCGTGTACACGATTCCAAAGATTCTAATTTATCAAACAATCTTTTCGTGTTTTAATGCGTAACAGATAAAATTTAATAAATACCCAGTTTTTTCTTTAACTTTTCAGCTAAGGTAGTGATTAAAACCATTTATTTATTTTATTTTTAGTTCCATATTTTTTGAAAAATAATAATTTAATTTCATCAAACATTTTTTCATTTAATAAATTCAAAACTCGAAATTAATTTCCACGTTTTTTCAAGATATCCGATTTTATGAAAAATCATCTTAAACGTGATATTTTGTAAAAAATAAAATATCTAAAATTTTTCTATTTAAGTAAAATTAATTAATTAAAAATAACTTAATTTTATTTTCTATTACAAAATATTTTAATTAAAATAGAATTTTTAAATTAATTAAATAAATAGGATAAATAAAACAGTTATGCAATCATCTACGCAGTTTATATATATAGACACGATATGCATATATCCCGATTTTATGATCTAAGTGAAACGCTGAACCGTTTCAGTCTCCTGAAGAGAATAAGCTGTATCAATTCTTGTTCGTCTCTAATTCTATGTCTTGATTGCAACAGGTTTTCCTGATACTCTTTGATATATCAGTATTTATCATATTAGTCTCGTATATATCATCATAAAACCAAAACATCACCGGGAGAACCAAAACTGCCGACCACCACCTTGCCGCCACCGACGCTGCCTAGTGCCGCCACTTTCAGGTGGCTTTTGCCGCCTCATCCGAGCTCCGTTTTCTACGATTTTTATATTGAAAGAAAGATCCTCAAAAATAAAAAATTTTTATTAAAAAATTTGCTTGAAAATAGCTCAGAAAATAGGCTTCGAGGGCCGCCGAAAAACAAAAAATGCTATTGCCCCGCAACAACACAGCACCGCCAACTTTCTGATGCCGTTTCAGCCTCATCCGAACTCCATTTTTGTCCCTTTTTTTTTTTCAAATGCAGCTCACGAAGTATACTATATTTTTTAAAAAAAATTTATTCGAAAACAGCTAGAAAATAGCGCCAAAAACTACCTGAAGAAGCCACCAGCGGCCACCAACGCCGCCGCCCATTCCGCCGCCAATTTGGGCTTTTTCGGTGGTCTTTTTGCACCCACTTTTTTTTTAGAAAATAGTTCAAATATCTAGCAACATGTTTCTTTGAAGAAACCCACGAAAATAGCCCCGAAATAGCCCCAAAAATAGCCCCAAACTGCGCTACTGTTATTGCTAGAATGCTGCCTTCTTGTGCACTGTTTAGCCCAATTTTTTTTTTATTTTTAGACAGTATTATAAGGTATGTTTGCTGCTATTTTATAACTAAAAAACTTCTCAAAAATAGTCCAAAAAATGGTCTAAAAAATCATCAAAATTGCTGCCGAACCGCCGTTGGCAAAGCCACCGATGGTGGGCGTATTTGGTATTTTCTCGCTGTTTTTAACTTATTTTTGCTGTTATTTTTAATGCATAAATACTACAGAAAATTCATCGAAAAAAACCATTTAAAACTTTTAAAAAACTTGCCACGATTCGTGGCCCGTGAAAACCTGAACCACCGCTGGTACTACTTCCGTTATTCGTGTTCTTGGATATATTTAACATGTTCTTAAATAATCTAAACAGATATTTTAAAAATAGAAACTAGCTATTACATTGATCCTATGTCCCGAAAGCTTGCATTCGATCTATCACGGTCAACCCATGTGATTAGAAAAAATCATCATTCACACATTTCAATCAAATATAAAAAAATAAATGACAATCATAACATCGAGATTAAAACGCCTGCAAAATCAAGTTAGCACAGTTTTAAAACTATCTAGCCCCGATAACCATATACAAAAAATAAAATGGTTATGATACTAATTGTTGGAGGTAAAATTGCTAAGATCATTATTTTTACAAATAATTTTCGATAAAAAATTAACTGGACAGACAAACAGCGAAACATGCTTCAGATAAACTTTTAACATCGAACGATTAAAATTAAAATCGGTGCAAATGAAGTTAATTTAGAAAAATATCTTTTACAGGTCAAATCTTCAACTACGATTTTGATTCCGAGTTGAAGCTCCCGTTAGATCTTCTACTGTATTAACTTATGCGATTCTTGAATGTAGTGTAGGTTACAATTTATCAAGAACTCGTACCGGTAGAACCTGAATAGTTTTAGTCTTGAAAACAAGTTATGAAACTGGTTCAATCTACCCGTATTTTGTAGGGTAACAGTAGAGACCTAGAGAGTAATTATGAGAAAGACTGCCAGTAGAACACAGATACGTATCAAAGCAAACCTCATAGCGGTATCTGTAATTATAAAAAACTAGCAGCGGTTTTTGTAATTTTCATAAAACACTGAATTACAGTTCATACCACTAAAGAATTATAATTGCACTTTGGCTCATAATTTCAAGACCATATTGCATTGAGCTCCTATTACTAAATGTTTATTCCACATGTTAAGATTCTCGATACCCGCCAATTAAATTTAATTACTGATAATTTAATTTAATTGGCATCTTGATATTATTTAAACCCTTCCGCTTAACGTATTTGACGGCCAGATAATCAAACACACCTGCAGGGTTTAGCCTGGTTAAAACTTATAAGCTTCCTTAAGGGGGTATCGTCAATCCCGATCTTTCGGCACGTGAATTCCGTCAATAATTAATATTCACCATATAAATAATACCGTTATCCAACTCACCAGGAATATAGACCCATATAAGATCGCACCATTTAATGAATCAAAATAACGAATATTAAATATATGTAAATCAATAATTACATCATGATTAAGAGGATAAGTACTATTATAATAACCTTGGGATGTGAATTAATTTATATATAGTTAGTATAAAATTAATTACCCCAAATGTCCCGTTCAATACACACAAAGTGTACTGGTAGACAACATTATTATCTGTTTCTCGTAACCAAGACAAGCCTACTAAAACTCTGTGCCACAGTCATACCGATGGTATGTCCATTCTTATATAAACTGTGAACATAAAACTTATATTCTGCAAAAATAAAAAAATTGATCATCTGTGTGTAAGCCGTACTCTACATATCAGATTAAATACTATACAGAATATTGGATATCCATGCATAACATAAAAGAAATGATACATATATATTGCTCATAAAGATTCTCATAAAATAAAAAATTAATTTTATTAAAATAAAATTAAATACTAAAAATATGATTTTCAGTATACCAACCCTAATACAAGGCTTTATATTCACATCAGCATACTCGTCAATAAGCTCGTCTAGCTCTTTAAAACCTGACAAGAAATGCCAGAGAAACTCACACCAGCATACAAATATTTTTCATGTAAATAAGTCACACAACAGCAACACTTTATACAATGATAGGAGGTATGTTAATGATGATGCATGTTCATTTAAATTACTAAGTTCGATTAAATCCTAAGTTATTCTATGTTCGCCCAACCAAGGTGAACCATCCTAATCCTAATCCCAATCACGCAGACCAAGTCTACCGACCGATAATAAACGTTCATTCAGCCATGGGATGACAATATAGCCTAACTAAGTGTCCAACCGGGTCATCACTGACAGTAATATGTCATCGTCGGTCTAACCCTCGAATCTTAGGTCAAGGTCTAGCGCGGGATCGCGAAAGTCTAACTCATAATATTATGCCACATGAATCGCCTTCACTATGAGGTACTCCCTCAAAATCACAAATCGTGGCATATAGCCTGGGGTACTCCCCGAAATCATAATAACCGTGCATACAGCACTTGGGGAAAAATCGTCCCAAAACAAACTAAGGCATACAATCGATATCACAAATTCCAAATTTCAATTTCAATGAGTCAGGATTTCATCTTAGGGTTCAATTTCATCTCTTCGTTAAAATCTTTAAGTGAACCCTGTAAAACCCAAGCCTAATGATGACGTGGTGTTATACAATATGCTAAAGTTAAAATTCACAATTTAATCTATGCATGGGCATGGCATACTTGGCAATAAAAAAAATGCACAAATTTTATAAAAATTCACTCAAAATGCTTAGGCCACAAAACATAATATGCGCGTATTGTGATTAAATCAAACTTGTATATAAGTAACCAACCATCAAAACCATGTAAAATAACTTAAACAACATCACTATTCAAATAAATCAACACAAACATGGCACAAAACTAGTAGCTCAAAAGAACAACATTAAACACTAAGGCAAATTAAAACACAGTCAGGATTTTCAGGGTTTTGCTACTGTTTTGAAAGTTTTTAAAATACTTAGGCTTGAAAATAAATTCTGAAACTTGGTAGCCAATATATTTAATATGTTTTGAACACTTTGCATGTTGAACACTTTTCTTTTTTTTTTCTTCTAAGGCCTCAATGTTTGTAAAACAAAAAGTTTGTGACAGAATAGAAAATGAACACCAAAATAGTGGTGAGATTTCCAGTGGCTTTAAAATTTAAAACGCAGGACTTAAACTCATTGGTTGATTTTTATAATTTTTACAGAGATAGATATATGAGTTATGAAGCTCTGAGAGTTGGTCTTGCATCAAAATTATTTTTATTTAAGTTTATATTAAATTTCTACCAATCTGTGTTCAAATTTGACACACTTTAAAAAAATCGATGCCATTTTTTCTATATACATGTTCTTTAGGTGATTCCAGTGGTGTTAAAAAAATAAGACGTTTATCTATCCATCCATACCAAGCTCACACTGAGATCTCGTTCCTACATAAAATAGCATAGGTTGAAAGTTATCCTTTTAGACATGTCATTAAACCCGTTTTAAAACCCGATTTTTAAAAACTACAAGATGAATGATCTGGACCTCAAGAAAACTCAAACATGTCAACAACAACACCATAAAACTCCAATAAAAATTGTTGAGCAAACAAACAAGTCTAGATCCATACGAAAATGGAGAAAATTAGATTTTTGACAAAAAAAAGTTTCTGGATAGATTTGAACATGAAGAACACGAGTTTTCTTGACTCTTTGGCCTATGGCCTTTGCATGCATGGCTACATCTCTCATATATATGGCTTATATATGAAATATATACTATTTTAAAAGATTAAAATTGTAACACCCCGAACTTGTAACAATAAAATCCCACGGTAAAAAGAAGAGTGAAACCCAAATTTATGATTTTCATCACAAAGTCAAATCAAAAGATTAATCGAAACCAAACTTCATTGGAAATATTTAAACAAAAGCATTTCTCCTTTCCCCGTCAAATGAAGTAAAAGTAAGTCCTTTTTGTTTGTAAAACCATTCCCCGAAATAAAGTTGTTTTAGTCATAAAAGATGCCCCTGAGATAACCCACAAAACCCCTTTTTAAAATAAAGTTTCAAGAATGTGCCACCCAGCGGAGTCCGCTTGAGCAGACTCCCCACCGCTCGAGCGGTCAGGCATCCAAGAGCAAACTGCTCAAAGTTTGAAAATTCTAAGTTTGAAAATTTTTCTAAGTGTTGAAAAAACGCTACAATTTTCCATCCTTTGAACATAGTTTTCGTAATCCAAAACTTTGAGATTAAAACATGCAATTACTCAAAAAAAAAAAGACCTTTGACTTCTCAAAAACATGTAACCCACCATTTTATACCATAATACTCCCGATAATAAATGAGAAATCAACTTGAAGTACAAACCCAACGATCTCACATGTTTACAAATCATGAATCACGGCCTTAGGGTCTTACAAACGAATCATTCTCGAATCCAATACATTCGCCTAAAGTATTAAAGAATCGAAAATACTATAATTAAACTCTTCGAAGATATAATCAAAAGAATACATATAAAGCTTTCAAGGAAAACGGCCCAACAAGATCCTCGACTTCGGTCCACCTAACTTGGCGCCTTACCTTCCGTAACACTTGAAATGTTTTTAAGCAACATGAACCGAAACTCGTAGAAAATAGACTAAAGGTGAACCAATGCATGACATGCGAGGATGGTTATGTGAAATGCAGCACGCAGTTTTCTCAAATAAATCGACTTCATTTTCAAACTAATACCATTTACATAACCTATTTTCCATTGCTTTTTATAAAATCGACTCTATTTTTGTCTTTCATTTCCTCATCATTACCAGCGGTTTCTAATTCCTAATAGCCCACACATACGCACTCACACACACCCACACACATGCATCTTCCAACTCTTTTCCAAATCCAAACCAATTCATGGTTTAAGTTTTTAAGAACTGATGTCGAACAAATCTATAGACCCATGCATGGCCACTACTAACCGAGTCTCAAGAGGCCCACCAAGTCACAAATGCGTTCTATAACTCGCCATAACCAACAACTATTCCTGGTTTGCCAGCCAGTGGGCAGCGTACCCAAACGTTTATTCCAAGTTACTAGCCGAAGGCTAGAGTGCCCAATCTGCGTAATTTTTCGATCTCTCACCGTGGAGCAACTTGTGCCCACACTTAAATGATCCTTTTATATTATCAACATCACAATACGCATACATGAGTCTAATCCAAAAATAGTTTCTCTCACTAAATCCAATACAATCAAACTCATTCACCTTACAATACACACGAGTCCAACCGTTAAACCCAGTTTCTCTCGGTAACACCCAACCCACACATGGAGTTAACAACAATGGTACACATTCTCAATTTCATGAACTTCACATTATCCAATTTTAATTAGCTTAAAAGCCCCAATCAACATCTTTCATCGTTACACTTGTCAATTCAATAGATTTATGCGAAATCCCCAACCCGACACCCATAGGTTTTCATGTATCGTAAAAATTGATAAACATTCATATATAATTAGGTTAATACAACCCCAATGGTCAAAAAATTCATCCAATTTCAACATTGAAACCCAACGACCCAAAAATTCCCAAATTTTAATGATTTTAACTCAAAACAAACCATAACTTTCCAAAATCACATGTTCATTGTTCTCCAACGGTAATATCAAGATATATCTACCACAAATCATACAAAATCTCAAGATCCATCCTTATTTAACATCAAACCCAACCCTAGGATTTTAAAAACATATGTTCTTCATGCTTTTAAGTAAAATCAACAAAAGTACAACACATATACATACAATGATCAAGATTAGTCTTAGATCCTACCTCTTAGACGTTCAAAACTCAAGATCTAAGGTTTTAGCAAGCTCCACCATCACGAGTCACCAACCAAATGATGCCAAGAAAGTTTTCAATGCGTAGCTTTAACTTACAATAGATGCTCACTCGGGAGAATGACAAGAAATCCATCCTAGGGGTGCAAGGACGGCCCCAAACATCACCAAAACCCAAACTATAGGTCACCACTCATGCTCTAGAGAGAGAGAGAGAGAAGAGGAAAGAATGAAAATGAAATGTTAAAATTGGCACTTATAAGTTGCTCGCCAACAATCAGCTTGAGTGGTCTCCCCACCGCTCGAGCGGTCAGCACTTACCTGGACTATCTGTCACCTGTCCGCTAGTAGATGGTTGAAGAGAGAGAATAAGAACAAGAATAAGGTTCAAGACCACATCTCATAGTTTTGAGGATAGATCTTGAGCCTATATGAATTTAGGAGTTAAGAAGACCAATGTTGAGAAAATAAGAGTATGCGAGTGTTGTTTCTAACCTTAAAATGGGGTTAAAGAGGTTGGATGTTTAAAGGTAGAGATGCTTGATGGTAGAGAAAATCTCCAACACTTGGAAAAAAAAAAGACATTCCCTCTCTCCTTCTTCTCTTCTTTTTCTCCCTTTCTCTCTATATCTCTCTCTATCTCACTCTTAATCTCATTTTTTTTTTTGCCTAAAGAGAAGGAAAAGGGTTGTAGATATACAAAAAGTTGGTAGAAGTGTGTGAGGCATGGGTGGTGGGTAAAGTCTATGATGGTGCATGCAAAAGACAAGATATGATACAATGGAATTAAAATAATGGATTGAGTGTGAAACTATTCATGTTGGTGTGTTTTAGCTTCAAGATTCAAATTTTATTGTATTATATATATATATATATATATATATATATAATCATGAATATTAAAAATTTAAATTAATATAATAATTTTATGTGTTGTAGTTTTTTTTTTAAATATTAATTTATTTTTAGCATTACTTAGTTGTGGTGGTTGGGGCAAATTACAATTTTTAGATAATTTTGTAACTTGGTGTACATTTTTAATTACTTTTATATTAGTTTGAATTTAATTTGTTGAATTTAAGTTTTAAAACTTAATTTCATAATTTAATATTATTTTTATCATTATTTAATTATTTATGTAGTGTATCCTTACTTTAATTAAGTCACTTTATATTGTTATAAAAGTTGGTTTAAAGTTACTTTTAATTATTATATTGGGTTGTTTATAGAGATCTATGCATGTACACCTCTATATGTAATAAATTTACTTTTTTTCTCTTTGATTATTATATTGTGTTGTAAAAATAGGTAGATATAAAGTTTGTGTATATAAAGTTTGTGTTGGAAAATGTGTGTAAATTGGTGATGTGATTTTGTTATCATTTTGTAATTTAGTATTTTATACACTATTATTATCATATTTAACTTTATAATTGTTATTGGTTTTATTATTTATCTTGTTAGTTATTTACTTATCCATTATTATTTTCATTTCATCATTTCATGAATATCCTTAATATTATTATTATTATTATTATTATTATTTCGTTTTATATATATATTGATGTTAATTGAAAAATTCCTTGGGTTGAGATGTCACGCCCCAAAAACCAAGGGTCACGTAAAAGCCCACCGAACCACCTTTTTGAAAAATAAAGTTTTAATTGTAAAACACTTAACCAAAACCAAAATACACCATTTAGAATCAAAAATGTTACCCAAGGCTCTTCTCTCCAAACAACATACATTTTATTCCATACATACATAATATATGTCTTAAGGCTTACAAAACACGCCTCTTGGAACAGGCAATAGATGTGAGAGTACGTGGTCCCACAGCAAGATAAAATAAAAAAAAACTTTTTTAAAAAATCTTCTGCCTCTAGGGCTCCACTAGATCAACACCCATGATCACCGTTACCTGAAAAAGATTTTTACAAATCTCACACCGTAAGCCGAAACCTAATAGGAAATAAACTAGCATGAATTTAAAAGAAAAACATGCTAACACGAATAATATGAATATTCCAACTCACACGAGCCTAAAAAACGAACGATTCTACTTCTCAAAACCACAAGTTTCCTTGTCGTCTCTCAGCATCCAACAATGTCCGACGATATAGAAAGCATACACAACAAATTCATATGCATGTCATACTCTTTCACGGTCTTTCACCGTGGAATAATACTAACCCAATCATCAAGTTCTTCGCGGTCTTTCACCGAGGGATAATCACTTGCCCCAATATGCAATTCTTAGCGGTCTTTCACCGCAGGACAATCACTTGCCATAATATGTAATTTTTCGTATGATTCAACAGATAGAAGTACGCATATAGCCATGTACTAAATAACCACATACATGCCATCGTATCATTCACATAACCATAGAAATAAACTCACATCTCAACCAAACATTTAAAATTCAAGTTCAACCCCAAGGGTTAGCTCCAAACCTCTAAAATACGATTTTCAAGATTTTATATAAATCTCTTTGTTTTCAAACCACCTTTTTGAAAACTACGGACATCCACACGTCCAACAACATGGAATAAACCATAAAAACACTTTAAAAGGCATTTCGTCCAACCAAACAGAGATTATACACCTAAAAATCACTTTTCATGCATTTTAAAACCATAACAATGCATAATATTCCACATAACACCCTTTTAGGACATGAGAGTTTAGGGTCCAACCTCGTTGAGTCAAAAACTCGATGCCTCAAAAAATGCGCTTTGTTAAAATGAGATTTCGTCCGGATAAATGCGAAGCCCTCAGCACAGATACTAAGGATCCACTATCCGATCGCTATAAACCAAACCCGAGCCCACCAAAAAGTTAGAGAGAAGGTGGAGAAGAAAGGAAACTTGTTGAAGAAGCTAGAGTTTTAAAATATCTTCCAAAAGGTTGATATTTATAAGCTCAGCCCTGCACAGGAAGTAATTCAACTAAACCCTCCAAGTCAACCGACTGAAAAGCTATTAGAAAACCAAAAAATTTTCGTCGCTACAAGTCAGTCGGCTGAACATCCAACCTCAGTTAACTGAACCACCAAAAAGAACACCCAGTTGCTTGAACTCACCCCCTCAATCGACTGAAAAGCTACTACCAACACATGAAATTTTCTCCAGTGTCCAACCGACGCAAAAACTTTAAAACGGCTCACAACCCCAAAACCAAACCAACCTTTCGAAACCTGAATAAGCACAAAACACATACGTAAAACACGTATAACATGTTCTAAAACGATGAAACCAAACCCAACATATTGAATATATAGATAACGAAAAAGAAAAGGAGATGGGTCTCACAACATATAAAATAATTATAATACTACTTATTATGCAAAGTTAATACGGGAGAACTAATATATTAAACGGGTGGATTAAAACTCTTTTAATCGGAGGCAGTAAAAGCTTGACCGTTCAGTGTATGCTTTAGTATATATAAGTATATACATTAGGTGGTGCCTCAGTAGTGTTTGGTGCCTCAGTTTAAATTAGAGTGAGAGAGTGAGAAATAGAAGAAAAAAAAAAGAGAGAAAGAAGGAACCACCCCTGACACCTGCCGCCCACCCCCGACGCCTGCCCCACGCCGTCGGTCACCCCTGACACCGCCGACCACCGTCGCCACCTTGCCTCACCGATCGTCGGCCACCACATCTCTCTCTGTCTCTCTCCCTCTCTCCCTCCTCATGGTTTGCCCTTCACTATCTCTCTCTCACCGCTATCTCTCTGCTCACCCTCTCTTCTCTGTTGTTGCTGATATAGTCACTACCGCCACCGCCGGAGGCCACCGGCGACCACCATCGGTGCCTCCAGCACCCCTAGAAACCCCTCATGCAGCCCCGACAGTCACACACGCCCACACACCGCCATACCCATTTGTCACTGTTTCGCACCGTCTTTATTACCACCCACTGACACCATCTAGTTTAACCTTTTGACGCTCTAACACCTTTAATGAATGACTCCGATCGTCGATATATTGTTCCGGCAAACCCGAATAAAAAAGATTACCGTTTTATAATTTTATGAAAAAAAATTATTTTTGGCCTAACTTTAGACAATTATAGCCGTCACCTCGAACCTCTGTTTCGACCACCATAAATTTTGTTAGATTTATCTCATGACCGCCTATGCGTAGCTGCAAATGGCCGTCAAAACTGTCGTCTGGATCATCCGGACAAGAGTCTCAAAGTTGAGTTGAAAAATCGAAACATATCGGCACATGCACGTTATGCGTGCATGGCCATTGTGTGGGTTTAGTTTATATTATGTTATGTTTTTATTCGCTAGATAGATATATTAGCTTACTGTTATAAATTGTTTCTTGTGCTCTGTTTGGTTTTTATTTGTTGTTTGGTTGTATTGTAATTTTATTATTAACTTAAATTCGAAAGAAGGAAAAATGAAAAGAAGCATATTATAAAAATAAAATAAATAATTTACAAAAAATGTATATTTTTATAATGACAAAATGCAATAACAAAGTTAAAAGAGTTTCTTTTTTAAACTAATATATTTTGTCTACTGTTATGTTTTGTTGGTTTAATTTTATATTTTTTTGGGTTATTTTTAATTTTATTACGGTTTTCTCGCTGTTGGGATTTTGTGTGTTTGGGTTTTGTATATATACTGCTATAGGTGGATTTCGGATATATATTGTCATGGGTAGTTTATATTCTGTTATGTCAGGATAAGCTACTGCTGGGTTGATTTTATAATTTATGTTTGGGTTGTTTTGATTTTTGTTCTCTGTTTGGTTATGTTTTGTTGGTTATATATTACACTTGGGTTTTAATAATAATAATAATAATAATAATGATGATGATGATGATGATGATGATGATAGAAGTTAGATTTTGTTAAGTCATCTAAAGAAAAATAATTAATATATATATATAAGTTCATCCTATCATTTAATACAAAATAGTTATTTTAAAACATAAAAAGATTTTAATAAAAAGTATGTATGTAATTTTATATGTTATAAAAATAGAATATTTATGAAGCCAAAATTAATATTTTTACATGTTTAATGATTCATGGTACTAGTTATAGTGGTCATAATAATTTTAGAATTTAAAAGCTTGAGTATTTTTAATGAAAATTTTAAGTGATAATTTGAAAAAAATTAAACTCTCATTTTTGTATATATTGTGAATTTTAGTGACTTCTAAAGTAAGAAAAGTCAATACAGGTATGAAAATTTTCTTAAAAATAGTATTTGTTGCTTATTCTAGATTTGGAGCATTCTAAATAAAAGTGAATCGAGTGTCTGCTAGATCAGATGAGTATTTTATATATGAATTAGTCTTTATTCCACATGAATGCTTAATATGATATATTGTTAAAGAACGAAAAATGAATTTTAATGATGGAATAAAAACGATGTATGAAAGAATGATCAGTTAAATAGCATCGTGACCGTTGGGGGACGTTAAGCGTACCAATGAGGCGAGGTAATAAGGGTGGAGGCATGGGTAAGTAGCTATAATGAATGATCATGTCTGCCATATTCTGGCTAACCGTTTAAAATATATCATTCTAACACTGTGTAATAATAAATAATTTAAATATCATTAAATTCATACTAGTTTTGCTAACGCACGTTGAAAATTTCAAGTGCTGCTTAACTGCATGGAGGAAGCAGTAGCAAAAAAAGATGTTTATTTTATGCATACTGTTATTTTGTTTTCTGCAATTACTGCAGTTCTATTTTTGTAATAAGTACTTAGAAATACGTTTTACTAAAGTTGCATGTCAATTTCATAAGTAGATGCTCCGTGGGTATGTTTTGAAGAATAATTTATTGAGAATGTTTTATTTAAAATAGTTCCTTTCAATGAAGAAATTACTTTATTTCAAGTTTGGGTGAATTGGAATGAGTTTATTTAAAAGAAAAAAAAATCGGTCAACAAAATTCAAAGTAAGAAATGGAAATTAAAGAAAACTAAGAGGCCTTTTGTGAGTTTTGATTCATTAACCGGCCAGGGATGTCATGTTTAGAAATGTGTCGTGACAGAAATAGTATCAGAGCCAGGTTACGTTTTAAACCTCAGGGCATTGGATTTTTTTTAGATGCCTTTATATGTCATTTCATACATTGATGCTTTTAATTATTGCTTGCATTATAATGTTTATAATTATTGTCATAACATGAGTTTACATTATAGAACATGTTTCCGATCGATAGCATGGATACGTACGGAGGGTACCGCATGACCCCATTCCCGGTGGTGAGGGTGCGAGAACCACTCCAAGACGAGCCCCTTCATCTTGAGCTATACACATCACACCGACCAGGATGCTCGATAGATTCTGTATGGGAAATGATCAAGATGGAGAACGAGAAGTTGTTCTACCTGGACACAATGAAGAAGGCGTTGGTAAGGTATCGCCTTCACACTAAAGTACACATGGATGAGAAGGCCCTAGGGATGATGGATGATCAGGGCTCTATCGTAGTCAGTTGGATAGGGCTGCCAGGGAGGGGTATGGGCTTACTTGGCCTCCCCCACATCTTGTTCCACCCCGGTGAACCCTCCTTAGATGGCATGTGAGACCCTGAACCGTTTTCTTTTTTCGGCGTTTTCGGACGCGTGTTACGTGTTTTCATTTAAGCATGCTTTTACTATTTTTGATGCATGATCAGCTTAGATATGCATGCGGGGTAGGTTCCTGGGGCCGTGGGCCGTTGTGGGGCAAATTTTAAAAAAATTTCAAAAAAAGATATTTTGGAGACCTATAAATATCTGGAGGTTGAAATTTTCAAAAAGATATTTTTCCAAAACTTCTCCAACAAGCTTCTTGTTTTCTATCTGCCTTCTCTCTAAGTTCTCGGAGGCCGGGGGCTTAGTTTTCAATGATCCAATAGCAGATTCTTGCTATTGGCACGGTGGGCTACGCAACCATCAGGTCAAAATTTGATTCTGGCGAAGCTCGGTATTGCACGTGGATCAAGACGTTAAGTTTTGAACTCACCGAGGTAGGATTCTAGACCTGTATGTTTTATAAGGGTGCTACGTGTAATCGGGTGTCTTTTTA